>PVJO010018840.1:0-35695 GCA_004026905.1 Hystrix cristata | reverse complement strand
TATGGTTACACAAATAGAGCGACTGGGAAAGAATCTATGGTATAGTTGCTTGTTTTGTTGAAATACGAAATCATAAGTGGCACTTCATAAAGTTGAAAAACCAGCAGATTTGTTATGCGAAACTTGCTGACCCAACCATAACTATGTTCTCCAGATGAACCGGAGAACACTTCCTTCCCTGAAGTTTTGAGAAATACATGGCGAGCAGAATGACAGCATCTCCTAAACTCTGTGGTGTCTATTCCTCACATGCTGAAGACAAGAGTGGCTAATGCTGCCATCACATTAGGTTCCAGAATTCAATGAAGATGGTGGAAACTTGAGGTCACAGGGGTCAAGTGGAGGCACTTAGTCACCAGAGACAAGATGCTCATGGAAACCATAAGGGACAGCAGAGGTACAGTGGTAATCAAGAGGATTTGACCCACAGAGATCTTTGGCATTGGCTAACCAAGCGAGGAATTCTTACAGATTAAATGGTTGTACACTCCACTCATGTTTTGCATTAAGTATACAAGTGGAAAAGCTCTTCTGGTGACATGGCCTTCTGAAGCCAGCCAGATGGCATCATCTTGAGGGTCCGGAATGTGTTTTACACTGTCTTCTGGTGATCAGCATGTGATGCTGTTTTTGCCACAGTGAAACTCGTGGGCTTGGGAATCAAGGGATGGCACTCTTCTTACCCTCACTGCCAATAATGCATGGTGGAATTTTAGCTGTTTGCTTCTGTAACTTGTAACGAGTGATCTAGAGGTCTTAGCTCCCTGGTTTTCTAATCAGAGACTCCAGGATAGGTTTCATTAAAATGGAAGGTAAGACATTGTTATGGTTTGTGTCTAGATGTCCCCCAAAGCCTCATGTGATCATAGGTGGGGCTGGATCTAGACTGTGTGATTACTAAATTAGTCCACTGATACTTTGGCATAGTTCTGCTGGGATCAAGGATGTGATGTTAGGACTAAGGGTATTAGGATTAAGGGTGGGAGTGCTAACCACCCTAAAGCCAGGTAGCCTGGATAAGATGTAAGGGACAGAAAGACGCTTGCTTACCCCCTTTTGCTCCTCATGTTTAGCTTGCTGCCTTCTGCCTGTCCGCCATGCCACCCTGTCTTGGACCCAGCCGATTGTGGACTGAAACCTCTATAAACTCTGAGCCAAATAAAACTTTGCTCTCCTAACTTTGGGTGTTGGGTATTTTGTCTCAGCAATGAGAGAAAAGTAACTAAGATAGACATGGTTTTGAGATTAATTTGTGTTTCTCACACTCGTGAACCAGTGAGAAAAAAGTAGAATGACTCTACACATTGTTGGGGTTAATGTGACTATCAAGGAGTTTTACCCCTACTGTATATTGGTACCTTAGTGAAGTATGTCTGGGGAATAGGCGATCCCTAAGCTAACTCTTCAAGGTCCTATGTTAATGTTAAACCGAACAATGGAATGCACATTGGACTCAATACATGAAGGACTGGTTTCTTCAAGAATAAATGTTTACACCAGAGAAACAGGCAGTGTTTAAACATGTGTGTCCAATTTATTTCACTCAAGAGTATGGTCTCAAGAGGCATCCATTTACCTAGAAATATCTCAAGCTTATCATTCTTTATGGCAGAGTAGTACTCCATCATATAAAAGAACCACATTTTCTTTATCCATTCAGCTGTTGATGGGCATTTGGGCTGTCTCCAATATTTAGCTATTACAAACTGTGCCGCTAAAAACATGAGTGTGCATATATCACTGCAGTATGATGCTTTTAATTCTTTTGGGACGATACCAAGAAGGGGAATAGCTGGGTCAAATGGAACCTCTAGTCCTAGTTCCCTGAGGAATCGCCATACTGATTTCCATAGTGGTTGCACCAGTCTACATTCCCACCAACAGTGGAAAAGGGTTCCTTTTTCTCCATGCTCTTCCAGTATTTGCTATTGGCTGATTTGTTGATAATAGCCATTCTTTCTGGAGGGAGGTGAAATTGCAGGGTTATTTTAATTTGAATCTCTTGAATGGCCTGCAATGTTGAACATATTTTCATATGTCTATTTGCTCTTTCTACTTCTTCATCTGAGAAGTGTCTATTCATTTCTGCTGCCCACTTTTGGATTGGGTCTTTAAATTTGGGGGATCTGATTTTTTTTTTTTTAGTTCTTTATATATTCGAGATGTCAGTCCTTTGTCAGAGGAATAGCTGGCAAAAATTTTTTCCCACTCTGTGGGTTGTCTCTTCACCCTGTTGGTAGTTTCTTTTGCTGAGCAAAAGCTTTTTAATAAGATCAGGTCCCAGTTGTTGATTCTTTGTGATATTTCTGGTGTGAGAAACTGAAAGTGTAAATAAAGACTAAAATGTATTATATTGGGAAAGGGAAGAAAATGTCCAAATGGGAAAGGGAACAAGGGAGGCGGAGGGGGAAAGGAACAGAGGGAGAAGAGAAATAAGAAATGGAAGAAAAAAATAGAAACAAAGCTTTTGTAAATAATGAGATTCCACCTTAGTGAACTAGAAAAAGATTCCACCTTAATGAACTAGAAAAAAAAGAGCAAATTAATTAAAAGAATAAAGGTTTATTTATTTGCTACCAAACCAGGAACCACAATCCCCTAAGGTGCTTGCTGAGAGCAAAGGAAATACTGCAATGATAGTGAGAGATGATGCTCTAAATATCAGCCACAGCCATAAGATCACTGTAGAGAATAGAAATGGACAAGTATTTCTAGCTTGCCTTGGTATGTTGTTTGTGTGTGCATGAATTAATTCCTTTTGCTCTGTGCAAAACTGACATACAGGGTAGCAAATGGAGAATGTGACCCACCTAACCAGGAATACATATTACTGCAAGACAGAAAAACTGAAATAGGGACTTTTCATCCCTTCTTGGGAGAGATTTGCTGTGTTTTCCCTTAGAATAGGGATGAGTGAATCAGTTCGGGTAAAAGCATGATAACACTATTGTCATTATTTCAAAATTAAATATGGTTACACAGAAGGGTGTAGAGATGTCAATTTGACAACAGATAAGCTGTGCAGCTTTGTTGTGTGTCACATTAGCTGAGTTGGAATTGTGTATCTCAGAATTTCCTTCCTTGTGTAATCTGGGGTTCAACGGGCTGCAAGGGAAATTTGCACAGGAGCAGGGAGACAGAAGTAAGGCCGCAGACACTATGCTCGGCACTTCGGGGCAGAGTTCAGGTTCTACCATAGTGCGTGCACATGCAGGGATCTGTTGGTGACTTCACTGGTGTAGAGTAGCATCTAGACACAAAGCTAACCCTACCTGGGGCTAAGAATCCTCTCGTTCTCTGTGACCCAGGCCAGGCCAGGCACATGCGCTACTTCTGAAAGACACGCAGTGAGGAGTTGATATAGGCTCCAGCTTGTTCTTGCCTTTCCCTCTGTGCACCTCTATTTCCTGCCTGCCAACCCCAGTGACTTCGAAGCATGTCAGTCCTACCATCTGACTGAGAGGCCACCAGAGCCCCTCTCACCAGCCTTGGTCTCCTGCTTAGTCACATGTTTCTAATTCTAATTGCTCAAGTGTACACAATCAATAAATGATCAAAACTCCATTATTTTGTATCAATTCAAATTCAAAGCTGATCTGATATAAAAATTGACTGTGAACCTCTTGGAAGTCAGTTTGACATATTATTCCAGTTTAGATTCCTAGAAGAGTATCAGGAGGACCTTAAATTAGGGTAACATTCATGAATTCTCATCACTAGGATTAGGCCTATGTGGGGAATACTAAGAAGCAAAACTCACCTTTTTTGAATTTGCCCATGTCATATGCTGCATAGATCCATTTACTTTTCTATGTTTATAAACTTGGAATTCTGCACACAAGGAAGAGATTGGTTTTGAGAAACAAAAACAGAAGACCATTTAAAAAATAGCATTTTTCTTTTTGCACTACTAGGGATTGAACCCAGGTCTTTCATACTGAATTGTATCCCTAAACTCTTTATTTTGAAACAGGCTATCACTAAGTCTCTAAGCTGTCCAGGTTAGGTTCAAATATGCGATTTTTCCTGCCTCAGCCTCCCGGTATGCATCACCACAACTGGTATCACAATTGCATTTAACAAAAGATTACCAATTGCCACCCAAAATAGTTATGACTCTTTCGCTTTCCATTTTTTTTTATGTTTTATATTATTTTTCTTTAATCTCCATGTTCAAAACAAAGAATTCTCATTTGTACAAATTACTATAGTGCTTGAAAGGGGAGAAATTAACCCTCTTTAATTGCCCCTGATTGTGGAAATGGACACAAATGGAAAGTCCAGATTAGCTACACTAAGTCTTTCTGCTTCATTGGTGGAGGTACTTCTTGTCCTTCAGGACTGAGTTCTCATGTTAGAAAGGATGGAAAAATCATCTTCTGAGATCTGCTGGAGACTCTTTCACTTCCTAACATGGGGATTTAACAGTTCATGAGCCCTTTACAGAATCTATGAGGGGCTGGGGATTTAGCTCAAGTAGTAGAGCGCTTGCCCAGCAAGGACAAGCCCTTGAATTTGATCCCCAGCAGCCCCTTACAAAATGTGAACCATTACACATAAATGTGATTTTTCTGAAAATGTCCCTATCATTTATCAATTTTCCTGTAATGCTCAACACTCAAAAGTTTACAACCATGCCTCCATCTGAAACTCTGATTAACTATCAATCAAGAGCAAAAGACAAAGTACTTATTTTTTCCCTTAAACTATACTCTCCCCAAAATGATTGTCTATTGCTTCAATTATAAATTGTAAATAATTTTTAGCATTTTATATGTCAATATTACTTAAATGATTATGACTGTTATTTGTAACCCAAAGTAGGCAAATAATTTAAACTCACTAGAGAATTACAAATATGTAGTAGTCAGCTTTATCATCACTGGGACAAAATACCTGACACCCACAAGGTAAAGGAAGAGGGTTTTGTTTGGCTTCCGTTTCCTTACATTTATATTCCCCTTGCTGCCCTTATTTTCAGAGAGTTCAGTCCATGGTTGGCTGGTTCCAAGCAGAAATGACAAAGCTGAAGGACCTGGCAGAGGAAATCTTTTCAAGCCATGGCAGCTGGGATAAGAGAGGAAGGGACAGAAGGGAAGATGTAGAACAAGAATAAATACTTCTAGGCCATGCCCTCAGGGATGCACATCCTCCATCCACCCCCCATATCCTAACAGGACTGGGCAACTATAAACTCATCCATGGACTGATCTATGGATGCATATTCTTGCCCCTATCATCCAATCACCTTTAAAAAGTCCCGCTTTTGAACACATGAGTCTTTGAGGGAGCATTTTAGATCTAAGCCATAGTAGACTATTAGTACGCAACATGGAATAAATGTATGACGTGAAGTTCACTGTAGATTTGTTTTAAAATACAGTAAATACTGAAGCAGCTAATATTTTCTTACATTTCTCTTCCCTCTTGATGACCTTGTTTATTGTTATGGTTTTAATTCTGGCTCAAGTGACACCAATGTCTTCCTAATCTCTTGAGGACTCTCCATGAATATCTCCTGACAAGTGACATTAGTCCTGTGCTGAAAGTGGCAGCCTGTGCACACACAGCTGCAATAAGTAAGCTAACATGTATATATATATATATATATATGTATATATATATACACATACACACCTAAAGAGTTGGCAAAAATTGTCCTCCCTGGGACACCCAGCACAGTTTTCCCAGGTTAAGGGTATCATTTATAAAAGATAAGCCATCTGTTAAAATATAATTGCTCATCTGCAAATTTGTGAAAGGACATGTTATACTCCTTCCTTGCCTAAAGGAAAATAAGATTTTTTTATACAATACATTGCATAGATGTCCCTTCCCTTTCTCATTGCATTGTGTCTTATTCTGCTTTGTTGCTCTGGTATTTTTCAACCACAAAGCAAGTACCAATTTAAAATGCACCAACTGAAAAGAATAAAGCTGCTCTGGATTTATGCATAAAATGCTTGAAAGTAAAAAAAAAAAAATTAAAAAGGATAAGAGCTTTTCAATCAATTTGATAAAAAATTTAAGTTAATTAAAGGAAGACTCTATTTTTCCCTAGAAGGCGACACTGATCTTTATTATTAATGCATACCAGTGTTCCATTGCTGTGCATAATGATGGCCTATAACATCAGGAGCAGTTTCATCTGGAACCTAATTTGTTATAAAATCTTTTCCAGTATTCTTAAAGTGTGGCATCTGCCACCGCCTCCCTCCCGCTTCCGGGCTATCACTGAAATCTGAGACAATCTTCCCCATTGCCATCACCTGAGAATTAATTTACACGATTGTTGTCTTGCTTTAACATGGTTTTCCAACCTCCCAAAAATCACTTAAAAGATTTGATTTTGCTTTCGTTTGTTTCTTTATAGTCTATAAATAGGGAATTCTGTGAAAACATCATACATGGCAAACTTCTCTTCTGTAACAGCCTTAGTAGAAAGGACAAAGAAGAGATTAAAGAATGCCACATTGTAATTCAAATTTTGCCATTTGAGAAGATTAAAATATTTCCCCAGATAGGAGTATCACGTTTAATTGAGTCATTTGTTTCTTCTTCCATGCATGTGGATAAATATGTGTTAAATTCTTCCTGTATACCAGGCACTGTATTAGACACCAGCAAGATAAAGATGCTTTAAAAAGTACTGAAGCCAAAGAGATTAATGTATGTAACACCTTGTAGTAGTTGTCCTAGATTTCATAAGGATAAAAGAAAATTAAGTTACATGCCTTACTTTCAGGGGATTATGATTTCTCACAAACATAAAATAGAGCCCAATGTAGAACATTGTTCCCATCTGTGTGCAGGTAAAAATGTATTAGATGTGAAAGTGCATATGAGCAAAGAATGTGGAGGAGACTTCCTGGAGAAGATACTTGATTAAAAAAGATGACTGAAAATTACAGAATATTGATAGTATTTATTATTATAAAGCTCATTGGAAGAATGAAATAAATGAAAAGTATCCTTGATAAACAATTTAATAAGAAAAATGAAGTTGAGATTATGATTCACTGTGTTGTGATTCATTGTTTGTAAAATGGTATGTTGTGATTCATTTTTTATAAAAGTATAAATCCAAACTTCTAAGGTAATAGAAGGATAAGCTGAATTTAGAGAAGCAATAAGAAGAGGAACACACAGAACTATGGCAGACTATGAACTTTTTTAAAAGCCGCATTATTTTCAGGCCCTGGGAAAGCATGGGTTGTCTGCAGTGTATATGGTATAGAGATCTGTAGTGTAGAGATGAGAAATATGATGATATGGGAAGAGATTTAAATGTTATAGTCTACAAACTAAGAGCCAACTCATTAACAGCAGCTGAAAATTCTTTTGCTCAATTCAGATAGAAATCACGAATAGGCAGAAAGTAGCTCTTTTAGAATTAATAGCCCTGAAATTTGAATGTCACCCAAAGGAGATAATGGACAAGTAGGAGGGAAAGCTCCTAGTTCTTAGGTTCCTTTTATGGAAAAAGTGCTTAATTTCTTTTTGCATTTCTTGGCAACCAATACGTGTGCTCCAATTTTGACAAATGTTTACCTCTACCTCGAGAGAAACTTCATGTCATACAGGTTCTTCAACCACTTCAAAGCCTCAGAGCTGTAGTGTCTTCTTCACCAAACCCAGATGTGGTTCTAATTACCCATGAACTAATAGGTATGTTATCAGTCTTTCCCCCTACCCTGAATATCATAGTAACCTCAATATCAACTTCCACTGGGGAAAAAAGAGAAAAATGGAAACCACGTCTAAATCAGAGATTCATTGTAATGTTTGAATCCTACTGGACAGGCATTGCAAATACTCCTGACTTGGCAGTAAAGTTCCTTGATGGGACTCCAGTATTTGTCTCTGGGAGGAGCTCTCCTGTTCATCATGGCATGGAGTCCTGGCTTCAACATCACAGGATGTTGGTTAATATTTTAAGGAAAAGTATTTCATCATTACTTTAAGGATTCAAGGATCCTTTAGTAATAATGGTTTATGTTCCTCAAAAGTCACAGGTGTTAGTAATCTCAACTTGCATCTCTAGTATATGGCTTCCTCAGACTGCAGGCCTTCCTTCTACTCACTTTCAGCTCATCTCAGGTGTAAGCAAGCACACTTGAGACTTTCCTTAAAACGTACATCTGAAGCTTCGCCATTCAGTGTTACAGGTTGCCTTCCGACCTTGGACTCCCTTTCCATCTTCATTTTAATGATTTTTTTCAGGACCTCTGAAACACAACCTTGGGTACAGAGGCACTATTCTTTGGCCTTTTTCTGGACAGATTCATATCTCATGACTGGCAAATATTCATGAAAAATATCTGAGAAAGAGCTAGAGCCTTATTGTTTGCTGTTTTGGTTACAAAACCAGACATGGTTCCATCCTACAGGTCCCCTGAATCTAGATACTTGTATAATTTGTTTAATTTAAAATTAACCATCTATTCCAGAGCTCATTTGTAGTCCATTTTGCTTAAGGATAGACTCCTTGTTGCTCATGCTTTCTCTTATAAAACTTTTCTAGAAGCAACAAGGAGCATCCAACACACAAAATTATTTTGAATTGTTTTAATGAGTTTATTGAGAATAGCCCTGAAAAACCCATCTTGAAAAAAATCATCATTAAAAGTTGTAACTAAATGATTTCAACACTAGCTTTCTCAAGTTGTGATATCTGTTTTTGCCATCAGCATTAAGCTACAATCAAAGAAACATACAAATATTTTTAGATTTTTGCTGCAGAAGCCCTCTACATCAGCCTAGAACTCTTCCATGGGTTAAATTGTGGCTAATCTACTTAAGTAAATAGATACAAAAATATTGTGGCATCAATGAGACAAAGTTGATCTGTCTCTTAGTACAGAACATCTATGCTATGTACATACTCAATTATCTATATAAAAATTTCTATATAATAATGTTATAAATTATGTATGCTTTATAACTTTATGTATAAAGCATATATATACATGTACATACACCTATATTCATGTACGCATCTATATGTATACATGAATATGCACAAATATGCAGTGCACAATTGAATACCTATTTCACAGTAAGTTTAACTTGCAAAAGAGAGATAGTGAGGAAAATGCAAAGCCAATGCAAAATTTATATGTTAGAATTTATATAAATGTTATGAAATAAATATACCAGACAATTATTCTCCTAAGGAAATAACTAATATTCTTTTATATGAATCATAATAAGTAATTCGCTTCTAACTCACAGTCCTTTATTTCAATTCTTATACCAGTTCTGAGATGAAATTCCTTTTTTGACACCTGAGATATCATTAAACACATTTGGTCTTTAGTTGTCTTGTTTAAAAATAAGAATTTAGGGGCTGGGGATTTAGCTCAGTGGTTAGAGTGTTTGCCTTGCAAGCACAAGGCCCTGAGTTCAATCCCCAGCACCAAAATAAAATAAGAATTTGAACTACAGGTTCCTAGAAATCTTTGCAGACTATAAACCCTGTGTGTCAGTGTGATTGGTGTCCAAGTGGGCTGTGTCACTTCTGTGTTTTAACCTTGTTGAAGGTAAGTAGCTAATCTTGCTTTTGTATCCCCAACAGCATTTCATGCTCAGGTGCCAGATCTCCACATTTATCTGAAAGTCTTCTTTAATCTCCCTCCCAGTTTTCTTCATATCTTTCTTTATATATTTCACCAGGACAAAGCAGTGAGCAGAGTTCTTTAAATCTCTTCCACAAAGAAGCTTAAATTTTATAGACACACTTCTAAGTTGCTTGTGTCACTGTGTAAATAAAACCTGAATCTCATACTATTACAGGCTGTATATTTGCTGCAAATCATCATTTTAGCTATAGGGTTCATTGCTACCAATTTACCAATGCTTTATTTTGCTATATGAAACACATCATTTAAATTTCCTTTATATTTTTGGGTCATTTCATCTATTAATAAATTAGAAATGATTTCATAGAAAAAACTTAGATGTAGAATTTATCATCAAATCCCCTTATTCTATAAGTATACCATTTCTGTGTATACATTTCCAATGATTTTTTTCAATCCTAAATATCCATTTTTTTCTATCTGATATAATTTATCTTAAGCCTGAAGAGTTTTACACACTTTAGAGCCCAATTCTTTTTCTTAGACTTTCTTTATTTGGAAATTTCTATCTTTTGTTTTTATTCTTAAAAAATAATATTTTCTATATCTGTGTTGAGGTACAGATATATAATTATAAATTTGTATATAGAGTATATAATTATATATTTTTGAGAACTTATGTAACATTTCTTCATTATTTTCTGGACTTTATTATTTGTAATAGTGAGCCAGCATCATTGGGGCATCTTTTCCTGAGTAATGGAATGTTTTTTTCACAGCCATGTTCAAAATTTGTCTTTTTATTTGTTTTTTAACAATTTAATGCTAATATAAGATTTGTGTTTTTCATGCATAAAAATCATTAAATTTATTAAGTCTATAGCTGTTTGACTTTGGGATATTTTCAGTATTTATTTCTTTTAATAATTTTCCTAGTCAATTCTGTATCTCTTTCCTTTGGAGTCACCAATTATGTATATAATAGAACTTTCTATGTTGTTCCACAAGGTTATGAAGAGCTTGTCATTTGTTTTTCATATTAGTTTTCTCTGTATTCAGATTGGATAATTTTCACTATTCTCCCATTTACTGAAGTCTTTCTCTGGTCCTCCTTCTTCTATGTTCCTCCTACTCTAGTAAATTTTATATGGCTCAGATATTTATTTTTCATTCCTACAATTTCACTGTTGAACTTTACTATCTTTTTTCTAACCGTGAACATATTTTCTTTTACTACATTGTGCATAGATATTGTAGTAGTTACCTTTCTAGAGCCAATGGTTTGCTGGAGAGCAGATTTAATACAGGACATTTACAAGTTACAACGTTCACTCATAAGCCAAATGCAGGAAGAGTGCCGAATTATGCACTAATGTAACAGCAAGGGGTAAATGCTTGCTGTCGCCGGTCACGGACTTACTGTTTTAGGGCTTGATTTGCAGGGAAGGAGACAAGACACCACTCACAAAGATCAATTAAGTTATCTAATAACAATAAAAGAAAGTAAGAAAAGGGGGAAACTCTAGGAAATCACACCACCAATCCATCGATTCTATCACTGGCAACCTGCGGCACAGGAGTAGTTCAAGCAGAGATCTTAACTTTTGCTAGAGAAGCAGCAGCCACGTGGGACGCGAGAAGAAAACAGCAGTCGTGGAGGCGCAACCAACAGCCACCCCCACCGATGCACAGAGACAACCAGCAGCCTCAAAAGCGCAAAAGAAGAAACCAGCAGCCGATGTGGGGGCACAAGAAAAAGGGGGACCAGCCCCCCGCCTCCCGCGCACGCACACAGAAAAATATCATCAGTCACGCGAGTGAAAGGAATCATCAGCTACACGAGTGAAAACATTATCAGCAACCTTGGCAGGTGCGAGAGAGGGAGAGAGAGCGAGAGGAGAGAGAGCAAGAGGAGAGCGAGCACCTGGGCGCTGCGCCTATATTTTGTCTACGTTCTGACAAAGAAATGCCCTTCTCCGGGAAATGGGCGCGCGCAACTTTACCTCAGGCATTCATCCTCGGTCTGTCTAGGACCCGGGACATCGCCAGAGGGCATATCAAAGTGAATTCTTTGTTGATATTAAAACCGTTCCTGCAAGGTTAGCCAGACCTTGGAGGAACAGGTGCGCACTGGGCAGGTTAGACCTTTATCAGAACACAGGCATCCGAACCAACTCTCAACCATGCAATGAATCTCACAACGAGAGACCCCAAATATCCAATCAAGGGCTGGGAGCCGCCCAAGGCAATGACCCATGTACCTCCATGTCTGCAGATGACGGCTGAAGAAATCTTTACTGGAACCAGGATATGATGCTCGCAGCGGAGATGAAGACCAGAGCTCCCACGAAGCAACAGCAGCCACCCTTGACCACAGCAAGGCCCCTAGCTCCTTCTTTAATGAGAACAGCCGAGTCCCCTTCGGGAGAACCAGCCACAACAGAGCTTCTCCTGGGAAACAGCCGGCTCTATCTTCTGCTCCCGTTCTCCTCCATGTTGTGTCGACAACAATCCTCAGGTGTATCTTCTACACCCAGAATCACGCCAACTCAGTCCAGCTGGGCGTTCCTTCTCAAGTTGACCATTATCAGTCCACCACAGATATGGAAACTTTACAGTTCTTGTTTACTAATTTCAAAGTTTTAGACATCTCAAGTTTGGTCTCCATTTATTTCTTTTCTTTAAAACAAGTACAATATTCCTATTTATTTGTGTGGGAAATAATTTAAAGTAGTAACTTGGACATTTTTAATAATATGCTATAGAATTTCTAGATTCTGTTATGCTCTTTCAAAGAATACTGAGTATTAAGTCTATCAGTTAATTTAAAATGCAAACTTTGTCTCCTTTGTGATTGCTGTTCACTTTCGGGCCTCTTCCTTTCAGTCCTGTTGCCCTATATGCAGCTCACTTGGTGCATGTATAATTCAGGAGTCTTCCAGAGATTTCGGTAGACTTGAGTCACAGAATTCAGGCATTTCTGTCTTTTACTTTTGCATTTCTCGATTTCTTCCCCTCTTTCCAGGTGCAATAGGTGCCCTGAGCTCAGTCTTCTCGTTCTTTAGATTGGTAACGTTGCGGACTTCCTGTTGGAGCTTTAACTACTTGATACGATATGCAATGTGGGACTCATCTTTCAGAAAATGAACTCTGAAGATGAAATATGCGTACAGAACTATTGTCTTGTATTGCAAGTACCAACTTTGGACCAGTATCTCTCTCTATTACCTCTTTTATTTTTTGTCCAGAGTTGATAGTTGTTTTCTGTTAAAGGCATGTTTCAGTAGGCGATACCTGGTATTACTCGAAGCAATTCCCACATCCACCCTGTCAATTTACATATAAGATAAAGTCTGCAATGCACATTCTGACTGGCAAAATTATACAATCCAGTCCTAACTTCATTTTTAAAACTTACTATATAACTGCCCCTGGTGCCCTTTGCCATCTCTCCCACTCTTTGAGAACTTTTCGAGCATGTAACATGCAGCATGTCCTTGAAACAAAATCAAGATTGCACACGGTCTCTAACAGCTGATGGCTCCATATGGAAAATTTCCAGGTGTGCTTGTTCATGATCGTCTGAGTCTTTTCTCATGACGAGTAACCTTCTGTATGGTTTATTAACCTCCTTTGCTTTCTATTCATCAACACTACTCATCTCCAAATTCCATTCCATCATGTCCTATAGAAGCTATATTTATTCTATCATTTCTCTTCCATTGAGGAAACTAAATAATGTTATGTGCTCACTGCATTCCCTTTGTGTTGAGTGCTAGTCCCATTATCGATGTATAAAAATAGTAACTGAATTAATGCTATCGACTTTATATATAAACTATCCAACAATAATTATTCATAATGTCTCATAATATAAAGTGAATTCAGAAGTTAGGTAATAATACAGGTGATTGTAGTACAGGCTGTAAGCTTTCCACCTACAAGTGAAAACTAAACTTTACAATAACTTCCAAAGTATTTCAGTGTTTTTATAATTTGAAAGTCATTTACCGGTGTTGTTTGCACACTAACAAGGTCATTAGCATAGTAAAATGGAATCGTCAGCATCCTATATGAATGTTGCTCTGGTCATTAAATTGTTTGGCTCCTTATATCATCATATTTGAATCGCTTTTGTAGTAATGTTCATATTCTTTCAGTCCAGGAATAAATCAAGAGAATCTGACGGTCATACAAATGTACACTGTACACCTTATTTTGGCTATTTGCCTTTATCAATACCTCTCTTCTTCCACCCTCCAGCCAGGAGCAGCCACAGAAGTAACTGATGCAATGGGAGCCATTCATGTCAAACAGAGTGGCTTAAATCCAACTAAGGGCCTAAGAACAGTTTTCATACTTGAAATCCTAAGTATTTGCTTAGAATTTATTACATATTCATTAGTGCGTTTATCTTTCAAAAAGGACACACATTTGTACATGTTCAGATAAAAGCCGGGGCACTGTTATCCTGTGGGATTGCATCTCCAGAGCCACAAATTAGGATGCTGACAAAGATTCCCAGGCCACTGCCGAGCATAAAAGGATGTCTGTGAAGTATTTCATAATGAAGTAACAGAATTTCAATTTCAGAAGACTATGGTGACTAACAAAGCTGAGTATAACCAGAACCTCTCTAAAAACCATAAAGCATGAGATGCAGATGATTCATTTGAAAGCCCAAATGGTGGCCTCTATCTAGTGTACTACAAAGATTTGGACTTTCTCAATAGCAAATATATGCCTTATTTTTATCTTTGCACATTTTGAAATTTTGGAAGCAGACAGTCAGGACTGAAATTCAGCTATATGTTGCAGCATGTCTGAGACAACGATTTAGCTACTATCTCTTCTGATTTTCCATGTCCAAAGCATGGGTTGGGGCTAGATATTTTTATAATTCACTCTCCCCCCCCACACACACATATTTTGAGAGCTGATTTTCCCCACAGGGGAGGGAATAACTTGCAGACTGTGTATTTCACCACATTAACTCAACATTTCTTCTATAGTTTATGAAGAGATGATATACAATACATATGCACACATTTGATATATACATAACATGTCTATATGCTCTAGTGGGCATATACACAAACATACATGTATGTGTTTGTGTATAAATACATGTACATATTACATACCACATACCACATACCACATACCACATACCTATTGAATTGGTGTTCGCTTCTGCAGTTTGGAGGTGCAACTAGGTTAGTACCAGTGACTTCAGTTTATTCCCACCGATAAAAGTATCTTATTCTGGGAAGACCCCACAATTCTTTTCCACTTTCTTCAGATGAATGCCATATTATTTTCAATTTCACGATTGAAAACAATCACCATAAAGCAAAGAGTCTCTAAAAATTGTTTTTCATGTCTTGTAATCAACATGCACAAGAGTTTCTCTAGGACATATACTTAGGAAAGAAAATTATTAGGTGATAAAATACAAACACGTTTAACTTTCCTGTATACAGGCAAATCATTTTTCAAATAATTTAAATTGATTTAAATCACCAGAAATGGGTAATATATTTAATTTACACCCTTACTAGCATGATATTGTCAGACTTGTTAATTTTTTCTGAACTTGATGTGGGTACAAAAATGTGCCTATTTAGATTTTCATTTTATTTCTCTGATTCAACTTAATGTGCCTGAGAATATTTTTATATATTAATAGTTCCTTAGTGTTTCCTCCTGTGTGAATTGTTTGATTAAATCTTCCGCCCAATTTTCTACCAGTTTGCATTTTTTTCTTAGAATATTACTTTTCCCGAAAATCATTCCAGAAGATGTTTGAAAAGATGTCTTTTCTATGAATATAACTGAAGCAATTTAACGTGATCTTGGGCATGGTCACCAAATACTTCTTATTCTTTGGAAAAGATAAAAATGCTAAGGTAAAGCTCATCACTACAATGAAATAGTCTTGGGGTCTTGTTAACTCACAAACTGGGCTGTCAAAGGGACTGCTCTCCTGCCTATATTTATACTGGAATTTGCCTTGATGGTGGTGGTCTTCTCCTCTGGAGAGGACTCTGATGCCAACATGAGAGAGTACCCGGATGTGTCCAGAGAATGCACTCTGAGGGCCTGAGTCCAAATCTTACTCACTTTGATTTAACTCAGTGATTATGGAACAAGGCTGCCGTCCAAGGCCCTGCTGGCTCCTCCAAGCAGATGTGCACAGGTGGCCTGCAATCTCAAGCGCTCTTCCATAAATAAAGTTTATTAGGGGATTAAGTGATCACTTGTCAGCCTTGAAAGGAGTCAACTGGACCCCTGAGCCTGGCTGCTTGAGGAGCTGAGGATGCCCTGGCATTCTCCTCGTATGCCGCGCTTTCCTTTCTAGGTCTGTCTGTGCCTCTGTACCTCTAGAGACTTCTGAGCAGTTTTTTAAAACAAAATACACAGCCCATAAGCAATGTACTTTATTAGATTATGTAAGGTATAGTAAAACATGGGTGCCCCTCAAACATATAGAAAACAGATGTGTTTCTGAGACTGCTCAGAAGGTGAAGGTGTAAGGAAGTAAAAATTATACTTTGCAGCCAGGAGAAAGAAAGACCAATTTTTTTCAGGTTGGGGTTATGATATGCCTGTGGACTCACCTCCACACCTGGCCACGGTCATTTGTCAAAGTAGAAATGGGAAAAATGAGTGATCCATTTGAGTGTAAGGTGTCTGTGCCTGATATCTGTGGTTACATTGAGATGTCCATAAAAACTATTGGTAATAATAATGAGGCAAAAATCCCTTCAACAGATTGAAGTTTAATCTTAGTGCGGGCTATTGAGATGACTGAGTATTATCTGTCTGTGAATTTTATAGATCACAAAATTTTTATGGGAGTGGGGGGAGTTGAACCAACTTATTTCAGTCTCAATTGTCCGAAGTGGAACATGCAGAGGCCGTCATAAGTGCTTGGACCCAAGTATTACTCTTACAACTAAAATAAGTATAATATGTGATCATTGCTTTGGCAATGAAAATTACTAATACCCAAGGAGTTTTTCTGCCTTTCTCATGAATACACAGCCAATAACTAAAATCAGAATCAACTGAGACCCTACATTCAGGGCTATTTCTGTTAATAAATTCTTCCTCTTCTCTTGCTATAACAACATTCGTTCATCAAATGAGCTAATAAGTATGAAAGTGTGTTGAAAACAACAACAACAAAAAACCTAACCTTCTGTCTGTTACATGCCTTAAGGTGTTAATTCTTAAAGAGGAAGTGAGAGGGGAGAAAAGTTGTATTTGGTTTTATTCTCTGTCAATCAATTAAAAATAAACTACACATTCTACCTACATGCAAATCATCACGCCAGGTGCTCAGAATGCTCAGGGCTTCCCATTTTTGGTACTTCTCACATTTTGGGCTAGATAACTTGTGGGGTGTCCTGTTTATTGAAGGATATATTGCAGCATCCCTGGACCATACCCACGAGATGTCAGTACGTTTTGTGACACTCCCCAGTTGTGACACCCAAAACTATCTCCTGATATTGTCTCATGTCTGCTAAAGGGCAAAACACCTCCCTAACCTCGAGCTGGGAAGCATTGAGCTAAGAACAGAGATTAGGGCCTTTTTTCTCTTAACAGATTACAAGTTGTGATCGAAACATACAGTGAATGTTTAAATCTTTAACAATTATAGTAAAAGACATATGCCCATTAATCGCCTCAAAATAATTCTGTTGCTTTGAACATACTGATCTTATCCTTCCTGCCGTTTTCTGAGGCACGCGTGGAGGTCCTTTCTCATGTCTTTAGTTGTGCTATACTGGCTGTCTCATTGTCCTGAATTGATTGAATATGTTTACGTTTCATGGTCATTTTGACTTTGGGGAAGAGCTAGAAGTCCCATGGTTCCATGTATGGTGAATTATGGTGAATAAGGTGGATGAGGACGTGCTGTAGCGTTTTTAGAAGTCTGTCTTTCTGTTGGATGGTAGTCAACAACAGTATCCACTGTGCTTTTGATCACACCTGCAGAAACATGAAAGAGGATTTCCAGAACAGCTTCAGAAAGTTGGGAGGTCCAGAATGGTGGGATAAGTATGTTCAAAGGGAGGGGCAGAATTCTGAGGCAATATATCTTTTACCATAATAAATATTTCAGAAATTTAAATATTTACTGTACATTTTGATCACTGTACATTTTGTTTCATATGTACAGGATAAGATAAAAGGGTAATATTTAGACTCTTGGTATTTTCTGTCTGTGTGTAGTAAATGTGAAAACTGGGCAGTTTATATTGACCACATCTTGAAAGGCCTTGTGTAGGACACCAAATAGTTTGTTTGTTTTTTCTGTTATTCTTTTTCTATTATTTCTGTTACATTTTTAGCACTTAATTTCATATGTATAAATAACAACAGAAAACTCTCTGTCAGGAGAGTCATCATGCTGTAAGCACAAAGGAACTCTGGCTTTTCCTTAATTGTAGACTTCTCTCTCACAAGAAATTAGTCTTTCATAGCATCACATGTTATTACAGATAAACAAAGAAATGATATGATGCAAATGACATAAAGTCTTTTCTGTGTTAAACTTCAGAAAAGTACAAAACTGTGTTAACTAAAAAAAGGAAAAAATAGATTCGATCATCTCATTTCATCTGAAGAAAATTTTCTAGTTTATTCTATTTCATTGATTATCTATCACTTGCTAAAAAGTCAAAGTTTTTTTTTTTTTTGTCAAAACTGTTTGTCTAACCATCTGTCTTCCTTTAGCAAGTACACTGATTCTTACTAAGCCAGGTAATGTCCATCTGCAGCTATATTCATTTTAATCATGTTTATGTCATTCCTTGTTATTTTGTTGTGATTGCTTCTCTCAAGCCTGTCTTCCATATCAGTGAGTGTATTTGCAGCATTTTCTATCTTATTTATTGTTGCTTTGAATATGATTTTCATTTCTGTACCAACTTTTTATCTGAGTTTCCTGAGGCAGCCTGGGATACGTGGGAGGAAGCGATGTCAGAAACTGAGGAGTCCAATGAAAGGAGGAAGAAGAATCAAAGAAGAAGACAAGAATGACCACAGAAAATCCATCTAACCTCTGGAACTGAGGACTAAGATGAGAGGCTGGAGAGGGAGTTCATGACCATATTGGTTGGCCTCACCCAGAATTGAAGTCAAGGCTACACCATCCGAATGGAGCTCCTGGCTTCAGTTAAGTGCACTTAAAATACCAGGAAACACAGAGCGGTGAAGTCAGGGCAGGGAGGCAAAAGGAAAAGGAACAAGAGGCTTCCGGCTCTATTAGCTGGATGCTCTAGGAAAACAAAACCACCACCACACACACACACATACACACTCACACACACACATCTGGGAAAATAGAATATATATACATATGTATGTGTCTATCTATCTTTCCTGCTCTCCCTCCCTCCTTCTTCTCTGTAGAAATTGGCAAACATGAACATCAAAACTGAGTAGTTTAAGCTCTGCCCTTGGCCAGTTGGAGACCCAGAAGCTCCAAAGATATACACTCCAGTCCAAATCTAAGTCAGAAGGCAGAAGAAGACTGATGCTTCACCTTGAAGAGAGCCAGAGAGAATTCCTTCTTGCTCATCTTACTATATTCAGGCCTACAGAGGACGGGAGAAAGCCCACACTTACTGGGTGAAGCTATCTGCTTTATTCAGTCTATCAGTTCAAGTATCGATCTCACTCAGAAACACCCTCATGGGCCCACAAAGAATAATATTAAATCAAATATCTGGGCCTCTTGTGGCCAGTGAAGTGGACACATGAAATTAACAATCATAGTGACTTGGTAGGACCACGAATTCACAGAGCTGGCATAAAAGTTGTCTTAGTTACTTTTCTCTTGTTGCTGAGACAAAATACCTGACACTCAAGTTAGGGGAAGAAAGGTTTATTTAGCTCACAGTTTGTAGAGGTTTCAGTCTACAATCGGCTGGGTCCAGGGCAGGGCAGCATGGCAGACAGGCAGAAGGCAGCAAGGTAACCAAGGGATACAAGCAAGGGGGTAACTAGCTTCTTCCTCTGCCTCATATCTTATCCAGGCTGCTAGGATTAGGGCGGTGCCAAACCAATCAGTGGATTGATTTAGTAATCACACGCCCTTAATCCCAGCATCACACACTGTAGATCCAGCCACCTCTGATCCAGCCACTTCTTACCACATGAGGCTTTGAGGGAACATCTAGACATAAACCATAGCATTCCACCCCAGAACCCCAAAGACTCATGCACATTCCTTTATGCAAAGGCATTTAGTCCATCTCCAAGAGTTGCCAAAGTCCTAACAGTTGCAGCACTGCTGAAAAGTCCAAGTCCAAAATCTCCTCTGAGATTTAAGACAAATTCTTAGCTGTGACCCCCTGAACAGATGAAAAAAACCTTAAACAGTTCCAACACACAGTGGCACAAAATAAACATTTCCATTCCTAAAGGTGTAAAAAGGAATGGGACCGGAGCAATTCTGAAACCCAGCAGGGCAAATGTTGAGTCCTGTAGTCCCATGTGCAGCATCACTGGGCTTGAACTTGCAACCCTTCTGCCTCAGCCTTCTAGAATGCTGGGATGACAGGCATGTGCCACTGCACCCAGTTTACCACCTCCTTGTATTACATGAGAGATTAACATGCGGGAATCAGAAAAGACTTGCCCAGAAATACTGCTCGGCCAGGTTGGTTGGGATCCAGGAGTACAATGCAGTTTTAACAGAGGCTGCCCCTTTCTTGGATAAATCAGAACTTTGCCAAACACTGAAGAGGCAGTTGGTTTCCAACACAAGTTGATTTATGTAACAGGACTCTGTTTTGTTTGTTAGAGTTGGCAAAGTTTCTCTCTGAGGACTGGAAATCTCAGCAGCTTCAGCATGAGGCCCCTTAAAGCGGGAAGGGTGGCGAGAGGGAGCCGCTGATTTTCAGCACCGACAATGCCCGGAGGTGGCCGCTGCATCCTAAACACAGCCCTGGGGGAGCTGACATCTTCCAGAGGGGCTGCCAAAAGATCCCTGCACCAATATGGAAATACGAGCCTGTATTAAGTAGTTTACAGTCTCTGCTTTGGCAAATACAGCCCACTGCTGTGAAGACACCACCGTGCCTCGAAAGAGAGGCAGAGAGATCAGCCAGGGAAGAAACTGTTTTGGGAAATCCTCTCTCCGGTAGAGACGTCACCTGTCCCCTTATCCCAACTGGGAAACAGAGCTGGGAAACAGCGTGGAATTGGCTCTGCGAGCTCACATGTGTGTGCATGTGAGTGTGAGTGTGTGTGCATGAAAATGTGCTTGTGTGCTAATGCACATTAAATGCACATTAATTTTTTTAAACCAATAATTTCCTTGATTTAGGAAGAAAAATTTAAGTGGAACTGGCTTGTCAACATGAAACCATTACTGGTTATAATTTATTTCAAAATGTTCAAAGTACTGGGGGTAGGGAGGCACCCTTGGCCGATAATTTGTAAAGTTTTGCACGCAGTTAGTGACCTTTTACATATGGACTTGAGTAGACCCCGCCGTACAGTGCATCCCCTGTGTCCCAGCGGGCCAGGCCTAATTGATATCATTAGAGTTCCAGTCCCTTTGCACATGGCCTTGGAGATGTCCGTGTTACCAAGAAAGCTGCTTTTGATTTATTTTGCTTTTCTTCTTCATTCTTTACCTCTTTTCTTTCTTCCTTTCTCAAGTTCTGCTCAAAGGCCAAACTTGTGAAGGTTAAAAACCCACAATCCAACTTAGTGTTGGAAGACAGGCTTGCAAATCTGTTTCTAAAGCCGGGACATCTAACAAGGTGCCCTTGGCATGTCTAACAGGTACCAAGGCTTTTTCTTTTTTTAAAGGGGGCAAACTATGTGTAAGATACACTAAACCATTTCAGTCACTTCTCAGATGTTTCAGGTTCCCACTGGAAGAAAAGTGCCTTCTTACTCCAGCTGCAGAGGCAAACTCGAGGTCTCTAAATGATCTCATAAAACTTTTCCCTATTCAAGTTCAAGTTTCTCATCCTCTTAGCTCTGATATAAGTTTTCATTCTCAGCCTTCAACTCACATCAGAACTTTTACATGTAGTGTTTGACTCTTGTAAAAGTCTTTGACTTCTTTTTATTTAAGCTTAAGAAATCTAATAAATATGTTCAAATCGATTATGGTAAGTAAGCTTATGTGTTTTAGATTATTTTCAAATCTCTCCATCTGTCAAGGAAAAAGATTCTGAAAGCCATCAGCCAGAGATCATGAATTTCAGTTGATTCTGGCATCAGTAAATGTCCCAGTGTGCCATCTAATAGTACAAATTCAATTGTTTAATGTATTCATTTGTAGCAATTTGATTGCATTCAAAACAATTAAATACATGGTTCTTTGATATTTCATTACAATAAAAATATTAAAAGAATATCATGCAGGAAATTATATTATTGAGATTTTTTGGTAACCTCTTATGTTGTAGCATGCAGGACAGATTGCACAACAGTTTCCCAAGCTCTTACTTAAATCATGCTCAAAACCATGCAAAGTGCACAGACTATTCCTGAGCTACTGATGTGCTGATTAATGCTGAAAGAATTGAAGTGGTTACCTAAAACCACCCATTTGGGTTGAAGAGGGGGCAGTACTCTTAGTTTCTAGCTCACAGCTACTAGAGTAGCCTGTTTTGGGAGAAGGATCAAACTCACAAGGTTCCTTGTAAGACTTTTCAAAATTTATACCATCTCTCTGCTTGGACTATTCTGCTCAGCATGTCAGTATTTGGGCTCTGGATGAAAATGAGGCTGCACTCAGATTAGGAGACATAGTTCTTTACTCTAAGACTCCTCAGAGTCATTTGTAAGCTAGTGGCCTAGTTCCTAAATCTCTAAGAAGCCCCATGACTCTGCAGAGTTTGCCCAACATTCGGAGGTAAGGGACTGGCCAAATTGTGTCTCTAGCAAGACCCTGAAGTCTCAGCCATCCTGTCACACTCTCTCTGCTTTCTCTACCTGACATTCACCTGGACATTTGGGGCAAAATATTGTATAACCCTTTGGGAGTCAGAAAGTCATAGCAGTAAGCTGATTTTGTGATGTGATCAACACTATAAAAAGAAATGCAGTTTCTCCTTGGTGTCCGTATCCTGCTGGGAATTTAAAGTGATGGACTTCTGAAGCAGAGAGGGTAAGACCATGTCTTCAATCTCATAGCAGCCACCTCCAATGTGGCATGATCGATATAAGTGTAATACTTCAAATCACTAGTAATAAGCAGCTCTAATGTTACAAATGAATTGTTTAATATACAATATAATGATGTATAAAATAAGAGTAGACACACATACACATACTGCTTTAGTCACTGTCTGAGGGACTGCTTTTTCCCCATGAATCTATCCAAATTTCAATGTATCATTGCTCCTTCCTGATATACATTTGAGAGAATATTAATATTGCCTAAGTCTTACAAATCTGCAGGTTGTATCGACTGATTCAGGAAAAGAAAGTAAATGGAATAAAAAAAAAAAAAAAAACCACCGGCAATAGCAAAAGATTATAGCAAGTGAAATGGTGAAATATTTTCTTCCAACCTGAAACTCTGGTCCACCGACACTTCTAGGTTCTTTGAGTTGCAGACAGGCAATGCCTAGTCTATACTACACTCATATACAGATTAGACAAAGGTGCACTCTTAAGGTAGAAATACGTTCTTTCCAGGGCTGAAGGCAATGTAGACTGGATTCCAGTCCACACCTGCACCCGTTTACCTGGTTTCCTGGTGCAGTGAACTCCCACACCACTGCCCCAGGAGTGCTGAGAATAGAGAAACCTCCTCTCCCCTCCCTTTTGACTGAGTCCCATATGATGTTTCAGGCCCAGTGGGAGAAAATAATAGTTAGGAACTATTATCACCTAATACATTTTGTGGTCCTGGAGTATTCCTGTATGATCTCCCTCCTGGGAGCAGAACATATAACTATAAATTTCCCTGGGAACATCCAATTCCTCTGTTAGAATGCTACATTCCCTCTCCACCCCATTAATCCCATTCATTTTTTCTCTGGAATCCTCTTCTTTATACAACAGGCTTTGCCCTGTCTTACCTCTCCTTCGGCATATGTATGCTGACCCTCCCAACCCTTCACATATGTAAGGTTCAAAGAGTTCTCCAGCCATGATCAACAGTAAATAAATCCCAGAAGCAGCATCGAGTTACAGCAGTTTTATTTCCTCCATCATTCTTTCTGGCCTTTACTGTCCTTCTCAAAGTGAAAAAAAAAAAAAAATTCTCATGTTTGGGAAGCCAGGCGAATGGGTTCAGGTAGCAGAGATAGGCCACTCTTCCTCCTGTGATTTCTTTGGCAAATGTGAGGGTGATGATGCAAGGTACGGTAGACACTTCTGAGTCAGGAAGAGGCACATTGGTTATAAGCTTTAAAAGGTATTGTTGAGAATTAATTAAAATGAAACACAGCTTTCCTTTCTTTGTGGGCAGTATCGAGTCTGAAGTCAAGCGGACTTTCGCCTAAATCTCTGGTAGTATGAGAACTGCGTAAACTTAGGCAAGACACTCCATTGGAGGCTCAGTCTCATTTATGCACAGTGGGATGGGTGGTTCCTCCCTCTGGCCTTGCATAGGGAGGAAGTAGATGCAGAGCTCTTCGGGGCATGTTGAATCTCTTTCCTTGCTCTGTCCTGAGTCTGCTGCTCTTCTCTATTATTTCCTTCTCTTTGTCTTTCACTCATTTTCCGAGGCGCTTTTCTTCTTTGCTTCACTTTTCCTTTTCTTCTCCCGCCTTTCCAAAAGAAAGTGAAATCCTTTTTTCCACCTTTTACCTTTTTCACCTTGTTCTTTAGAAGATTTTCTTTTGCAGGATGATGTCACAGCCCTTCCCCTCCTGTGAAAAGAACCATTTTAATCAAGATAAAACCCGCTATGGGATCCTTGAAGAGGTCACCCAGAGCCACGGTGTGTAGTACCAGTCCCACAAAGAGGCCATCCTTCATGAAGAAGTTTTGAATTGAAAAGAATGTTTCTATTCACGACATCTTTCTAATTTAACAAGGTGAAGTTAAAAGACTCACTCCCGAGCTCAAGGAGCATCAAACTTTACGTATTTTGCTTCACCATAACCCTACCATGGTGAACTATCGCAAGAAAAAGGCTTTCATGGCCATTTCAAGAGAAATAACCTACAACTGATCAAGGACCATAAAATGGGAGCTGGACCTTATTTAGGGAAGCTTTCCCCCAAGGTCACTGCAGCTGGGTCAGGAAGGAGACCTTACGTCTAATAGTTCTTTGCTGATTAAAAAAACACGGTTTTAGCCCTCTATCCCAGCCTTCATCCAAAACCCTTTTGAGGTTAACTCAAATCTTTCAGGTGAAGCAATTCAATATTTTTTCAAAACATCAAAAATACTTTGTTAAATATATATGCCTATGTGTATGTATTTATACCCTCACACATGTATGCTTGATTAAGCATCTGAAAATTATTACTTAGAACTCTGAGAAAAATGAGACTGAGCAGAATTGAGTTACGAGATGATTTATTATTTCCATCTCTACCTCATTGCTAGTTTCTCTTCTCTTTTGCCCCTCCTTTTTCTTAGCCACACCAGACACTGAATCGCTGTGTCCACTTCTGACAATACCACAGCAAACACAATTGTTTTTCCAAGAACCAACCCCTTCCTGTGAATTCATATGTCAGTCTCGTTAAATTGTTAAATTCTAACTGCCTTACTTAAGAGCCGTTTATTCAAATGTATTTATAAAGCAAACACTGAAACTACCCACTGTCAGATGCTCACACATATGCACACTTAGACACCTCGGCAGCCCAGCGACCTGACAGTAGGCATGGCTGCTATATTTTACATTATTTGAAATGCAGTAATTAGCGCCTGTTAAAGGAGGGGGAAAAAGACATCACTACCTTGCAATAAATTACTGGAATCAGTATGCCCAATTTTTCAAGACTCAGTGCTGAAAGGAAGATCCCTGCTCTAAGTTAATGTGATGTGACTGTCACCATTTCACTTGCCAACACTATGATATCAACAAATGGTTTTTAGTCTTTCAAGCAAGGAGACAGCCTTCCTAGGGATTCCTGGAGGGAGGGAATCTAGGATGCATTCTATCTCAGATCTTAATTATTTGCATCCTACTTTTTGAGATCTACGTCTCTTTTTTCCTAGTTTAATTTAGTTTTTCTTGGGTTTGAATGCAGGGTAAAATGGACTTGTTGATCAGGATTAAGTCTTTTTTTCTCCTCCTACATGTATGTTTATTGCAGCCCAAGCTGGTCAACTATGCAAACTTTAATCCTCTGACCTGTCTGCTATGATTAAAGTATCATTCTCTTATTTATCACTTGAAGGAAATAACATTTGGAGTGGCTGACATTTCTGAATGCAAAATATAAAGATTTCTCAGAGGGGCTAGACTTGATTTCTTCTCATTTTACTTACTTCTCCTTTAGATTCACAATGGGGTTTTAGACAAATAAAAATGTATTTCAATAGACTACTCACGGCAGATAGTGATCCCAATCCTGGAGTCCTAAGAGCACAATTTAAATTGACAGCAGTGGGAATTCTTCATACACAAGAGTCAGTTAAAATTATGCAAATGGTCCCAGGGTAGGGTCAGGGCATTAACATTCAGAAACACTTTGACATTTGCAATAGAAGTGGGCCAGGTGACCCCTACACCATGCCTCTGAGTTCATCATTTAAACTTGCCCCCTTTTTCTCCTGATTTCAAAATAAGAAGCTGAATGCCTCCGCTGCATCTTGCAGGGCTGATTAGCAAGCTAATGGACCATCTTTCCGTGTTCTCAGTTATCTTGCACCATAGAGATGCACAAGATTTGTGTTGTCATTTGTGTCCCAGAACATACTAGCTTTTGAGTTTTCTTTTTAAACAAAATGTATTTATGTCTCTTGTGCTTTTCAGAAATCAAATTCCTACATTAGCTTTCTTGCCCCTCAAAAAATCGCCCATCCAGCTCAGCAGTGCACTCTGCCTCCACTTCTCTGGTTCCTCGGTGAGAGTTGTGGCCAGTGTCAGGGCAGTGGAAGCTGAGTCTCTGAGGCCATAGATCTCCCTGGCCTCTAGTGATTGTTTCTTCTGCTTGCCGAAGAAAGAGGCATTGTTCT
This sequence comes from Hystrix cristata, assembly GCA_004026905.1. Lineage (NCBI taxonomy): Eukaryota > Metazoa > Chordata > Mammalia > Rodentia > Hystricidae > Hystrix > Hystrix cristata. The sequence continues at coordinate 8,981 of PVJO010018840.1, read as the reverse complement.
GCCAACTTCCAAATAGCTAGTACCTATTGCTCCCTCGTAATCTCTCTAGAGTCTCCATGCAGTTTGTACAAGTGGTTTCTATCTCATCATGGGATGTGTTGCTAAGCAAAAGGTGAGAAAGGACAGTAGTTTCCTTTCTTTTCATCTTTACTCCTTGACAGTAATTGAGTTCATTATAATTACATCACATGGGAAGTGTCAACACCAACCCAAAACCAGTGTATGTGTGCCTGTGTGTGTAGCATCAGCTATTTATTGAACATGGATGATTTGGGCCAGGTATATAAGTTAGCATCACATAAAGATGTATGAAACACGACTCTGGGATATTAGGATTAGTTTGTACTTTGGAACTCTGTAACAGACTATTTTCCTGGTTACAAGGCAATGAGTAATACACTACGCAGAAAAACTTAATTTCATCAGAGATTTTTTGAAAAAGAATTTATAGTAATTTCTTGCAAGATGACTGACTGCCCTCTGAAAGAAGTAGCAAAGGGACAAATATTGGGAAAAAATATGGAGCAAGTAAAAGTCCAGTTTTTTAAAATGCATCAAAATAGAAAAGTCACTGAGTTGGACAGTTCCTAATTTCCTGCCACAGCAGAGCGGTGAGTGTTTGCACTCCGGGAGTGAACAGATGGGAGGAGCCGCTTGCACACTCCTTCTCCCCTCCTCTGTCTCTACTTCTCTACGTGCACATGTATACAAAATATACATGAATATGAAGTATTATAAAATTTTACACAAATTACTTGTAATTATAAACAGTATATGTAATGAAATTATACATTCTTTACATATAATTATATATAATATGTAATTAGTGCCTAATATAAAAATAAGGCTTTTTAGTAGTAGAAAATTTGAAAGCTAAAAACTGTATAAAGAAATCAGCTAATGACCTGCTCTTTCCACCACATATCGATAAGCAAATAAACAAAGAAACTGGCCCCGAAACTGACAGCAAACAGCTAGGATGCAGCATTCTCTGCCAAACATAAACATTTCAGAATGCAAACAACAATTATACAAGGTAACTGGGTAGCTGGGGCAAAATATGACAAAAATGAAGTGACGCTGCAATCAGGCATGAATGGAAAGCGAGAGTAAGGATGCCACGTGACCACAAAGATGCCCAAACTTCTCCTCTGCAGGGCAACATCAGCGACTAGTACGTCAATAACAGCTTCAGCCTGTCGTGAATTCCACCTCTAGACAGCAACCATTACAACACCCGATTTCCAAATGCTATTGTTTCAAAATGGTACTCAAGATCATGGTTAATCTGTCACTTTCTTAAACTCTACCCAGAATTCACCCAACCAAAGCCTAAAACCTACACTAAGCCCATCTCAAAATCCTCTCACTGGAGTACACCATGTGCATACTCTCTCTTGTTGCGTAAAGTTGATAAAACTGGAGTATTTAAGAAATATAAAAGGGCACAGAACTTTTTTTTTAACAAAATTAAGCATTGTAATTAAGCCTGATTTTAAATTTAACAATTATCATTTTATTATTCTTTGCAAAGATGATTTTAATGCCTACTTTGTATTCATTACATAAATGTTATTTCCTATTCGACTATATAAAATGCAAGAATTAAACAAAAATTTTATGCCTCACAATTTACAAGATATGTCACAAAATTTTCTATTGTAAGCTTTAGCCATGCAACAGTTTTGCAAGTTAAATTATATTAGATATAAGATCATAGGATTATATAGGATTTTGCTTATTTTTACAAATGAGAGGATTAAAAGAGAATAAAAATGGCAATGCAGTGACACTTCACAAGAGCAGGACTTAATTCTTGATGATTTAGTTTGTTTTTGATTGTACTTGAATATCTCCTTTAACTTTAAAGTTCTTCAGGGCTTGGCTTGTCTTTTTTATACATAGTATATTAAGGCCCATTTTTTATATTATTATAGCTTTGATGATGAGTATATCCATGCTTTATAAATCTCGTATCAGATTTTAAATTCCTTTGCAGTGGTTTATGGCCTTAAGTGTGACAAAAAAGATTATCGTACTATGTGAACAGTATAAAAGAATAGACTTGGGTTCTAGACAGTTTGGGGGCTAAAACCCCAGCTCATCACTTACTTGTCTGGGAGGTCTTGGGCATTTTAATTAATATATTTGGGCCTCAATTTCTCATCTGTAAACAAAAGAGGTGGTAGGACTTTTCACAACATTTTTTGCTACTTTAATTACTTTAATGTATCATAAGTGCTACAAATGGTGCCTGGTGCCCAGTGATATATGTGTCGACAGTTAATATAATTATTCTTTTTCTTTCTACACCTAAAGCAAGTGGCCAGAATTGGTGCTCTTCTGCCGTTTAGTAGTGATGCAGTCAGTGGATTTACCTGGTCTTTCAAAAACTCTTATTCCTTTGAAGATGTTAAGATAGACACTCTGAAGAAAGAGCTGAGAGATGGGAGAATTCCTTGCAGGGCTTGAGGAAGGAAAAGCAGAGCTGAAAAACGGTTCTGCAGTGTAGGAGGAGAGTCCCCATGCTTGGGCACTGTACTGGAAGACTATAGACTGGAAGACATAAAAAGGCACCACATGCCATTTACCATCCAGGACTTTTGCACCATCCTGGACTGTTGTAGATAAAATTCAATTAAGATTGGGTTTCCCACCAGTTGAATATGAAAGAACTGAATCATAGTTGATTAAATTTAAGGAAAACTTTAAAAACTATCTTTTCTTCACTAGCGATTCTGTTTAACATTTTTCATGCATAAGATAAAACTTTAATTTTTGCCAACAAATTCTTCTTTTAAGAAATGTTGTAAATTCCTTCATATCTAACAAACAATCCAAATGTTTCGTACATTCTAAGTGGATTTATTCATTCTGGACACGATACTGGTTCTGCACGTGATATATTTGTCTAAAGAAGGGACTCCAGGATGAATTCAGGTTCTCCCACCATGAACATAGAACAGAGTGCATTTGGACAGAGAAAGATAAATGACAGTGAATAAGTTCATAGGCTCAAATAGTATTCAAGTGTTTCATGGAGAAATCCATTGGTATAAATATCGGGCTTGCTCTTGATTTTAGCATTTTTTTTTAATCAATGAATTTTAAACCTAGAAGAACTATTTCTAAGTCTCTCACAATGCAGTGACTTAATTTCAGTGTCACATTAAGGCAAATATATAAGGAATATGAGCCTTGGGAAATAATATTAGAATAACATCTATGTATTTATCAAAAAGCAAATCCTCCCTTGGAGACGTGCCCATATTAACCATAGTTCAGATATCTCTATCCCTATCTATCTATAAATCTATAGATATGTATAGATTTATAAATGTACAGATAGATTAGAATGTGTGTGTGTGTGCACGCGCGCGTGTGTGTTGGCCTCCATTAGATCAAAGGAGACAAGTTAGAATTTTTATATTTATTATTTCCTGTAAAATACTCCTTGTGGGATTTTGAAATTATCCATTAAACAGAAAGTCAAAGAAAAACATGTGAAAATAGTTTTACTTAAATCAGTGGTAACAATTGTACAATCATGATGTTTTACAGTTAATTCACTTGGTTAAACCACAAAGCTTGGCCGCTGGTACCCAAGGCCTCCAGGTCTCCAGCCCCAGGGCCAAGTCTGCACTCACACTGGTGAGGGAGACACATCCTAAAGATGCTGTAATTGTCAGCATGGAATTTTCACGATCACCATGCGCATATTCCACATACATATTCAAAGTTTCCCCTCATTTTATTCGAGGGAGTGATTTGAAGGAGAAAATATTTTTCAGTGAATCTTTAGGTAGTTGAAGACTGTTCATCTCTTTAAGGTCTAGAGATTCTCAAAAGAAGCCACTTTATTAAAAGAAAGTCTCTCTAGAGCCACAAAGCACAATCCCTTCATTGTTAAAATCGAAGGATTCTGATTAATGACACATTCTGCTTCACCAGGAAGCATGTGGGGCGGGTGCCGTGGAACAGTGAAGGCAGATGGGAAAATGAGCCAGGAATGCCCAGGATTGCCAGCAGCCATCCGAAGTCAGGGGCGAGGCACGGAACAGATTCTTCTCAGAACTCCAGAAGGAATCAATTTGCAGACTATGTGATCTTCAAATTCCAGTCTCCGAAACTCTCAGAGAAACCACCACATTTGTTGTACATTGTTACATCAGCCCCAGGAAACAAAACACTAAACAATCTCAATTAAAATACTATAATATTTTTATCATTCTCTAAAATAATAATACCTAAATAAATAAATAAATAAATAAATAAATAAATAAATAAAATCTAAAAAGTGAAATGTTAATGGGTTTCCCTTTTTTTTTTTTTGGTGTAAGATGAGTTATGTATCATTAATAAAATCCAAATGCATTATATGTCACCATTTAAGACATACATTTGATTCTATGCAACATTGTTTAGAACTTTTTCTATGTAACTTTTTTTATTAAATGTACTGAAAGAGTAATTTTGTGCATCTATTTGCTAAATCTTGGTGTCTCCTAGGAATGGAAACTATCAGGGAATCAATTAAAGACTAAGTGTAAAAATTTAGAGTCATAAATCATAAAGTGATAGGATTTAAAACAAAATATCCAATAGATATTTTAGACACTAGATATTTTATCTCAAAGACAGCTAAGCAGTTCAATGGAAGAGATTTCTCCACTGAGTAGCTGTTAAGATTGGGGGTCTCAAGGGACTCTAGAACCATTCTGTCTGAATCCAAATCCCTGATTCGCTAATTTTAGCGGTGAGAACTTGGACAAGTCAGTCAGCCTCTCTATGCTTCAATTCCCATTTTTGTTAATAAGGAAATAGTGCTCACTTCAATGGGTTCCTGGTAAGGATAAAATGAGTAAGTACGTGTAAAGCACTTAACGGCAATGCCCAGCATGGATTAAGCTCTGAATAAAAACTAACGAGGCGGCCATATAAGTTATCATGCAAACCCAGAGGATTATGAAAGTGAATGGCACTGCCATTTCACCTAAGTCTCAAAGATAATTAGGATTTTGCAGAGGCAAAAGGGGGAGAGTTTTGGGGTTATGGGCCTTAAATATACTTGATATATTTAAGTCATGGCTGGTACAAAGACTGACGAAAAAGACAATAGCAGGTGGCAGTGAAATCTACTGAGAAAGAAACTTCCATTACCAAGGGGAAATGGAACATTATTTAAACTCTTTTAGAAGGTGATTCTTTCCTCTGATAAGGGAGAAGAAAATGTATTAGTAGATACGATATTTTTTCTAATATGATGATATGTTTTGAATGACCAAATACAATGTTTCTGATTTGACTCTCTGGGATTGCAGAGAGAGATAACAAGATGACATGCCTAAAGAACTTGCAGAACTGTGGCAAACACCATTTCTGGGAAGATAAGGGGTATTTCCAGGATGGAACAATTATGAAGGAATCCACTCATCTTGCTAGAGTGATTGATGTATAAGTATGCAAGGAGAAAGGCATGCGAGAACACTCCATGCCCACAAAAATGCACTATGTGACAATAGTTCCTAACTGTGGTGTATCCTCTGACAGATTAGGACTCATCAATGAGATGGAGGCAGAGGAAGGGTGGGGTGGGTTCCCTGTACACACTGCTCCCTTAGCGGTGCCACAGACAGCTTACCATGCCAGGAAACCCAGGATCTTTCATGTCAACACCTACTTCTTTCTTTGGTCAGAAAACTTTCTCACTCAAATTCTCACTCACTTTTCATGGTGAAAGGCAGCTAACACACAGAGCTGCAGCTGCATATGTTTCTCACCACCCACCACACAGATGACTAACTGGTTCTCTCTGAGTCCCATGCCCAAAGTCTGGAGAAAGCTCACCTCATTGGCCTGGGCACACTGGCCCTAGTGCAAGACTGTGAGTTAATCAGCTTTTACCATGGAGATGGTAAAGCTGGTCACGTCACACAAACATGGCTGCTGGTTCACATAGGCACAAGAGAGGCATGCAGGATGCCTGGGTCTGATAACATGGATACGTATGTTAGAATGCATTACCTAATTTATTTTCTTAAATTATTTCTTGTTTTATATGATACTGGGAAAATGCTATGAAATACACGTTCTCTTTCACCAAATTCTCACCGTGTAGATGGCAAACTGTTATGAGGGATTGATGATAAGAAACTTCCGTGCCGCATGGACCTTGCTGCCAGTCCGGCTCTATTATTTTGGGCTATTTATATTTTGACCAACTTCCTTAAACTCTTCTAGACTGTTTCCTCACATGTAAAATGAAGAAAATTATGCCAAACACAGTATTGTAGCATTCATGAAATGAGAAAATAGCACTAAAATAGTCAAAATATAAATTTGTCATATGCCTGTCAAAAATATAGATAAAAATAGTAATTAATAAAAGTATTATTTATTTGCCATGCAAGTCATGAGTACAGTAAGTTATTACATTAAACAGACTGCTTCCAGCGATGGCTGTGCATTGATATTGCTGTGGGAAATCCATTAGATTCACTTATGCTAATAAGGTATTCTGATGAATTCGTCCTCATTCTATTCCCAATCTACTTCTCATGTAAAACTCACCTGAAAAGCAAAGATAAAGATACTACAACAAAATAGAAGAGTCACTCTGGCAGGTCATCCATATTTGCTAGTTAAATATTGTAAGGAAAATCCAAAGCACGTTGTCAAAATTCAGTTGGAACCTGGAATCCCAAATTTACCAAAGTGCGTCACCACATTAACACGTAGGATCTCGTGTTGACCCTTTACCAGATGTGCTCAACGCACAGCACAGAGGAGGCAACGTGGAGTAAGCGCTGTTTAAGGGGGAAATGATTTACAATTGATAAGCTTTGAGCTATCGCAAAAAAGAAGGAAAAATAAAGAATAGTAAAGGATGGGAAAGGACAGATGTGAACCCTGATGTCTGTGTGCTTTGCATGATGCGACACAGTACCAGGACAAATCTTCAGGTCTTGAGGTGAATTTTCTGGTTACCACGCACGACGCATTCTATCGGCAGCAGTGACGGATTGTTGGTATTAGTGGTCCTGAGCATGATTAATAAGACTGCTTTGTCTCTGACGGAGTGGGAACAGCACCACTAAAATTGAATGGAGGCAATCTTACTAAAATCTGTTAGCGATGCTTCTCAGGGGTGAAAAAGGGGATAAAGGAAGTACCAAGAGTAGAAGAGTCGCTCACCAGCTGTAGGCATGTAGATCAAAGCAAGATGGGAAAGGCCCACTACACGGAAGAATTCTTAGCTTCTCCATTGCTCTTCCTCACAATGAGCAGGCCCGGATCTCTCTCCTTCTGAAGCAGCTTGTGTTCACTGAGCAACACCATCTAGCACAAGTGTGAATTACATGCTTGTGTCTTCAGTTGTCTATACAGCTAAAAGAAAGAATTAAAACGATAATACATTGACCACTGAGTACAATTTGTTTTAAATTTGTCATGTGTGAGATGTGAAAAGAAGAAAAGATACAGGGAAGGAAAAACTGGAGCTGAGAGAGAGAGAGAGAGAGAAGAAGAGAGAGAAAGGTCAATCTTTGGTCTGTTAACAGATGTGTCTAACATTTAGATACTAGAGCCAGATTTTTATGTGACACAAAATGGAAATATAGTCTCTTATGATAGTATATCTTTCATCACCATTAAAATACAATAAAACTGTATGATGGGAAAGAGGAAACATTTGAAAGGTTGGGTGAGGTTGTGGCATATATTAAGAATTACTGTCTGAGAGTTGTGTTTCTAGTTAAACTGGTATCACAAGACTTAACAAGAGTAAAATGTATCCTTGTGCATCTATCGGAGGTTCTGATATTGGAATGTGTGCTGCTTAAATCAAACACAACTGTTGTCATTAATAACTTATCCAGAAAAACCTAACATCACAGAGCTTGCTGCTTTGCTGGTAGTCAAAGTGGTAGGTGACTGCAAGGTGCTGTTAGTGGTCAATCGCTCTGTAATCGATGTGGACTTTTCAATACTATCTTGACAAATGTCAATGCTACCTAAATAAAAGTGCCTTTCAAAGGTAGTGGAGTCTTGTAGAACAAAGCCTACTGTGAAAGCATTATTATTCATAATGAAGTCCTATAGCATACCGGTTGAACATCTATTCGTTTTAGAATTCCCCAAAATAGCATCTGACAGTAAATGTGAATCTATTCACTCACACCTTTAATTTTTTTGCCAGTGCTATGGAATCATTTATGTTTAGAAATCATTATCATCTTACTAGGTTAACTTACCTCAAATTTCTTGGTTGCAGGTAGGATAACTATCTTTTAATTATATTTTAAGGTTTGGAAAGTAGTGTTTGATTCTATTTAAATGTCACAACTCTTTGACATGTATTGGGCTCTTCCAATTATTTTTTTTCTTGTTTTCCAGCCAGTTATAAATGTTTGGAAGAATGAAATGAGTTTTTTTGAGATTTAGGGGTTTGCTTGCTGGCAGGTTATATAATGGTCACAGAAGATGCTTTTTCTGTGTTTTTGCACCTTTAAGCTGATTAGCCCAGCATCTTGTTAAAGTTGTATTTGGCTTAGGAGAAGGAGATACGGTATTCACAAGCCATACTTGGAGTGATATCTATTTCCGGCTCATGTGCAATACGATTGACAAAAACAAACTAATATATCATTAATTTGTTTTTACATTTCTTTTAGAATACGGTATGTCTTAGTTACCTTTCTCATTGCTGAGACAAAATACCCCATACCAAAGTTAAAGGGGGAACAGTTTATGTGGTTCACAGTTCCTAGAGGTTTCAGTTCACAGTTAGCTGGCTCCAAGGCAGGGTGGCCTGGCAGAGGAGCATTCCAGAGGAGAAACTGTGCACAGCAGGCAGAAGGCAGCAAGGCAAGCAAGCAAGTGGTAGACAAGCCTCTTTCTGTCCCTTTTATTCTCTACCTAGGTTGTGGGATTTGGGCGGTGCCAAACCAATCAGTGGACTCATTTAGTAATCATACACTCTT
>PVJO010018839.1:0-35699 GCA_004026905.1 Hystrix cristata | reverse complement strand
AGTACTAGAAAGAAAGAAGGGGAAAAGCAGAAAGGCAACAGGGGAAAGAGAGGGGAAAGGGAAAATATGGAAAATGATGGATAAACCTGCTGTAAATAGGGAGGAAGGGAGCAGAGGGGAGGGGCGGGGGAGAGGGGGGAGAACCAAGATGTGTCATGTATAGGTACAGAATAAATGTAATGAATGTGACCATTGTATGTAGAATGTACCAATACATGTTCTTGGTTTAAAATAAAAAAAAAATAAAAAAATAAAATTTATTAGAAATGTTTGTTCATCTTGCAAAACACTCACAGAACAAGTTATTCATAGTCCAAGATTTTACTGCATATGTCTTTGCATAGACATATACTCTTTTTTTTCTTAAAAAGATAACTGGATATGGAATGGCTAAATCGTATAATGGGTATATATTTAACTTTTTAAAACAACTGCTAGAATTCTAACATGACCTCATAAAAATTTCCATGGATCTGCTTAATGGTGAAGGTGGCAAAAATTATTTTTGAAACAACCATTTAAAGTCTCTGGAAATTGTTTTGGGGGCACACAGCAAAAAAGACTATTTATTGGAGAAAACCTACTAAACAAGTAAGAACTGAAAGAGCCTGTATTCTTTTAATACCTGTGCTCTCTTTGCCCTTCTCAGCTCAGCAAGATGGAAACCATATACTGGTGGAGCCAAGAACATAGGGCGCCTCCTCCTCCAGCTCCCAGCCAGTTATCATCCCAGGAAAGGCAAGGTGTCAGTATTTATCATCCTTTCCCCTCCAGATACCTGCTGCTGAGATTAAGAGTTGGGGGCTTCCTTCTTCCATCCCAGTCATGCGATACAGGCTGGAACTAGATTGCAGTGATGGGAAGAATATCAGGCCTAGTGGTCCTTACCACAGCTCATGGGGAGGGGGGAAAGCAAGGACACTTAACTAAAGCAGCTGTCTCTTCCCCAGTAGCCAAGCTTTCAGCACCTAAAGTGAAGGTGCTACTCAGAAAGAAGTGCACCAGCTTCCATGCCCCAAGTACAAGAGCTATGGCTCTGAGATTTTTTTTCCCCAGGGGAGAAGCAGGTTGTAGAGCAGAGAATACCAAATCCCTACCTTAAGGAGCTGACTTCATTTGCACCTAGTATTGAGCTCAAGCCTGAGGGTGCTCTCAAAAACAGTGAGAGATGTGATGAAAGGCAATAGAGCAGAGATTTGTAGATTCCTTGGAAATTAGGCAAAATAGTAGGCTGACTAGGCTGTGGAGAGAAGCAGGGAGACAGGTAGAAGAAATCTCATGTAACCAGAACAAATCCTATGCACTGGACTCAAAGTACGCTTTCAATGGAACTTGCATTTATTTGGAACAGACCAATGATGGCGAACCTTTAAAAGCTTTCAGTGATGCAAACAGCCCACTGGGGCATGCGTGCCATAGGTTCACCAGCACCGGAATAGACTATGAAGCAATTCGTGTCTAGGCTTTGTTGAAAACTACACAGCAAAAATTGGCAATTAGTGGTGCTCAACATCTGGGTACAAAAGAAAAAGAAGGTCAAACTGTACCTTTTAAAGCCCACTGTCATCCTGGGGGAACAACTGTGGGCTTGACACTGGAGGGAGGGAAGAAACATACTCACTAAAATAATCCAGTTATCACTAAACAAGTAAATAAGCAAATAACAATAAACAAGTACTTGAAAAGGTGTTCTAGTATCCAAAGTTAATAAAATATTTTCTTTAAGAAGCCCAGTATACAGCATAAAATTATGAAAAAGACATAGAAAAGGGAAAAATGGAACACACACTTGAAAAAAAGAAAGCACCAGAAACTGTCTGTGAGAGCTACCTGCCAGTTGTTGGATTTAGCAAAAACTTCAAAGTAGCTGTTATAAATGTAGTCAAAGAAACAAAACCATTACTAAAGAAGTGAAAGTATGATGACAGTGTCCCACTGAAGAGAGACTATCAATAAAGTGATAAAAATCATTTGATACAATCTGACAGCCATTCGTGCTACTCAGCAAACTAGGAATAGCAGGGAACTTGTTGAATCTAATAAAGATTGAAAACTCCCATGGGACAGAATTTTGAATCCTCTAGGATGATTGTCATCAAAAAGTCAGAGGATAACCAGTGTTGGTGAAGATGTGGAGAAATGGAGTCCCTCATACATTGCTGATGGGAATGTAAAAATGGTGTAGTCCCTTTGAAAAAGTCTCTCTATTCTTCAAATGGTTAAACATAACTTTACTGTTACTTTGCCTTCTTTAGGAGTATTTTATGATTCTACTTTTTTTTTTTTTTTTTGGTACCGGGGATCGAACTCAGGGCCTCACACTTTCGAGGCAAGCACTCTAACCACTGAGCTGAATCCCCGGCCCTTTATGATTCTATTTCATCTCTGTTGTTAAATTATTGGTAGTAATGCCTTGTTTCGTGACTTAGTGGCTATTCTAAGGTTTATAATAAAATACTTTTATGTCATCACTGTCTATCTTCAAGTGATAAGACTTCATACACGACATAGTTACACTCCTGCATATTTCCATTTCCACCATTTCCATTCTCCAGTCCTAGAGATCTTGTTGGCATCTGTTTTATTTTTACAAATATTATAAACCTATATTGTTGTTATTTTTGCTTTGAACCAAGACTTGGCAAACTATAGCTCATGAGTTAACTCTGCCTCACTATCTGTTTTGGTAAATAAAATTTATTGGAAAATAATTACATCCATTCATTTATGTATTGTTTATGGTTGTTTTCATGTAATAACAGCAGAATTGAGTGGTGTGGCAGAAATCGTATGACCTACAAAACATGAAATATTTTTGATCTGGCCCTTTATAGGAAAAGTTTGCTAATTCGTAATATAGACAGTCAAATATCTGTTAAGGGAATCTAAATAATAATTTATTCTTAATAGTCATCTATGTAGTTTTCAATTCAGGTGATCATTATTTTGCGAAGATCCAGATTTACATATAGAGTCATTTTCCTACTTAGAGAAATCTCTTTAACATTTTTTAGAAGGCAGGTCTCCTGATTAATTCATTTGGCTTTTATGTGTCCCAAAATGCCTTTAATTGCCTTTTTAAAATATTTTCATTGGAAAGAAGTCTATGTTGATAGTTGTTCTCTTTTGACACTTTGAATATATTAATCTACCCTCTTCTCAATTGCATTGCTTCCATTGTTTCTGATTAGTACACCACTGTCATTTATTCCTCTGTTCTGTTGTACCTAATGTGCTTTTGCCTCTGTCTACTTTTCAGATTTTTTTCAAGTAGTTTATAATGTGCGTTGGTGTAGTTTTCTTCATGTTATTTATGCTAGGGGTTTGTTGATGCTTAATATGTATATTTATGTTTTCATCATACTTGAAAAGTTTTCTGCTATTACTTCTTTAAACATTTTTTCTCCTGCCTCCCTCCAGTCTCTCCTTTGGGGTCTTCAATTTCCACATATTAGACTATTAGATGTTGCAAAACTCACTATAATCTCTGTTAATTTTCCACCACCTTCTTGGATAATTTCTATTGCTATGTACTCCAGTTAAAATATATTTTCCTTTGCAATTTATCATCCACCACTAAGTCCAAACAGTACCTTTTTTGGTCTCAGATACAGAGTTTTTTTTAACCCCTAGAATTTCAATTTAAAATTTTGTTATAATAATTCATAAATCATATCTTCCATTCTCAGTACATTTGCCATTTGGCTTCTTGAACTCAAGGAATACAGTTATCATAACAAGTTAAATGTCCTTGTTTACTAATCTGAATAATTTTAGGGTTTCTTTGATTGATTTTTCTCATTACGGGTGATGTTTTTCTGTTTCTTTGTATGTTTGGTAACTTTTTATTGGAATGAGGACCTGCAGGAGGAACAAATTTCCATGGTGCCTGGAAAGAGAGTAGTGCTCTATTAGCTATGCCACAATAATGTTGTATAATAAACATACAAAACTCATGGCTGAACAGCCAGCATTTATTCTCATGGATTTGTGGATCAGTTAGCATGGCTTTGTTAATCTAGGCCAAGCTCAGCCTGGTGGTTCTGCTTCATGCTGTCATGGCCAAGGCAGCTCCACTTTTAACTGTAAGTCTGGGTCAACTGGAATGAGTTGGCTTCATACGTGTTTATTCTGGGGCCCAAGCTAAAGGGACAGAAGCTACCAGGGGAACCTCTTCTCCAGGTAATAACAGTGGTCCAAAAGTACAAGTGGAAACTGAGAAATCAGGCATTTGGCCGTAAACCTATGTGATCTTTCAAGCCTTGCCACTCGGGCAATTAAAAATTTTATCTAGCAGGCCTCATCAAGGAAAACTCCCTCCCCACGCCAGACTGGGTACATAGCTGTGCTTTATAGTCTCAAAAGGGAGATGTAGTCGGCTACCCCAGCTGACCATGCTCTTATGCACACGAATTACCTCTGCAGAGACCACCTTATTAGGGAGACTTGTAGATAGTTTTCTCTATTCTGACTCACTATTCTGGAATTTTCCACTCTCAGCCTTTACTTCTCTTCCCTCCTCCAATCCTCAAGTCCATAAAATGACAGGAGTGTTTTCTTTAGGACTCCTTCAACAGTGAGACAAAACCTGTCACTTGCACGGATATATCTGACCCTCTCCTGGTACCATTCCATGGGGAAAATTGAATGTTGGAGGAGTCAGCACTTCCTTCAGTTTAGCTTCTTACACTGTCACTACAAGTGATTAAATGCATGACTCTTTCTTGCATTTGGCGTTATTTTCTTAATTGACTACCCAGTAGTTTAACTCTTTCAAGCTCAGCTCAGTTCTTGACAGAAATATTCAAAGTCTCTTAGTTCCTAGACTCAGGATCCACTCAACATCCTTTTGCTTACATTGGTCAAAGCAAGATGTGTAAAATTAAAGGCTACAGAAAGTGTGAGGATACAAGGGGTGAAGAACTGACATCAATAATTTAATTTATCATAGGTGGGATGGGTCGGATTTTCTGCTCACAGCTAAGACAAGTTCTTGTTCAGCAAACAAACAGAATCCAGCTGACTATTGATACTTCTAGGCCACACATACACTCTACTGTTGACTTGGAGAGTTACCTATGAGTGGCAGGACCCCGATCACCTAGCTCATACTAGATTACTTATTCATTCCACGAGTATTTGTTGAATGCCAATTATGTGCCAGATATAGTCAGTGACTGGCGATGACACAAAAACTGAAAGAATTGTAATCATTTCCCTGATGGGGAGATGACAAAATTTAAATATAAGAAAACAGACAAAGCCATACAATAGTTTTAAGTGCAATAAGTGCTATGAATGAAACAAATAGCATGCTGATACAAAGAATAATTAAGGGGCTTCATCAGATAAGGTTGTTGAGGGAAGCATACCATCAGATGCGTCATTTTAAGAACAACTAGAACTCCTCCGAGGAGGAGGCTGAGAGGACAAGCTGCGTACAGTAGGTTGGCACTTGCAAGTTCTCAGATGGTGCTACGGCCTGAATGTTTGTGTGTCCTCCCCAGCGCATATGTTGATACTTAATTCCCAAATGCATTAAGAGGTGGGGGCCTTTGGGAATTGATTAGGTTATGAGAGCAGAACTCTCATGAATGGAATTAGTGCTTGTATAAAAGAGGGCTAAGGGAGCTTGTTTACCCTTTCTGGCATATGAGGACATACAGAAGGTACCATCTATGAAGAACTGGCCCTCACCATACTCCAAATCTACAAGTGTCTTGATCTTGGATGTCCCAAGCTCCAGATTTGTGAGCAACAAAGTTCTGTTGCTTATAAATTATCCAGTTTAAGGTACTTTGTTACAGCAGCCTGAAAGGATTAAGATGTATATACTAAGAACTGGTTATTCATCATGAGAAGCAGACTTTTGAGCAGGATATATGGTTTTATCTTATTTTAAGGAAAATTTCTAATTTGTATTGCCTTTTTCTTGGCTTTATTTTTTGTCTGTCATTCTTAATGTATATAGAACGCCCCTCGTCTTCAGGAAGAAAGCCTCAGGATACCAAGGACTGAATTACATTTCTGGAGAAGAATGTCCCTTGTCCTTGAATAAGGGTGATCTGATTTCCATTGGTAAAAATTTGGGCTCCATACTTATTGGGCAATCAAAACTCCTCTGAGTACCAAGGGCAAGCACGGTGAAAGAAGGACATAGGGAATATTGGAGGGGGCAAAGCAGTCGTGGGTGGAAGGTGAGACTGTCTGGAGGTGGTGAATGAGAAGGAGGTCCCAAGCTGGGAAAGAGGTTAGAGTGGAGCGACTCCCTGGGGGCACAGAGAGAACAGGCTGAAAGTGTGCTACCCCTTGACCCATTTTAGAACTAGAGGCCTTATGATCTAACCACCTAGGCTTTGTGGAGAGAAAGTATTGTACACATAATTCCTTGATCTTTTGAGATTTGTAGCTGAAACTATAGTATCATATAAATAGTATGCCTGGCACAGGTTAGGCTAGGAAATCCCAATTTCAGGTTTATCTATTAGTAAAAATACTTTGAAAACTTAAAATCGATGGCCTTAATCCTGCCAATTTCTTGAGTCATTCACTGCTATATGGCAAGCAACACAGCACTTTCTGTAAAAATTACATATGGAGATTTGGTTGTCTGCCTCTCAAAGCTCAAGCTTCTAAGAAAATCATTTTGTTTGTAGAACCACATTGGGCTTTCATTTTCTCATTTGTAGAGGAAGGGTATGTGTAGAAGGTTGTGCTGCCCATGCCTTGAAGTAGGTGAACCTAATGAACATT
The DNA here is from genome assembly GCA_004026905.1 of Hystrix cristata. Taxonomy (NCBI): domain Eukaryota; kingdom Metazoa; phylum Chordata; class Mammalia; order Rodentia; family Hystricidae; genus Hystrix; species Hystrix cristata. Next base: position 28,946 of record PVJO010018839.1, on the reverse strand, counting down.
CAGCCCAATGTTCTATATTCCAGCAAGCTTGCTCCAGGTCACATGGAAGCAAGTTGTGTAGCTTCTACTGCTTCCATCAAGGATAGTGTTAATAACACTAGGTATTTCTATAAATGATAACATTGTGCTTTCTGCCCCTTTAAGTACAAGTTATAATTCTTTAACTTCAAGACAATGGCAAAGTGTTCTTCAGTCTCTGGCTATCTATTTTCAATTCCCTTGGACCAGGCTACTCTTACATCCCAGCTCAGTGGACTGATTCTTTCTTATTTTCTGTGCTCCATCCCTTTTGTCTGTGATCAAAGTCAGGATACTTCCATCCTCCAGCCTGATCCTCACTGCTGTTCTTCATCTTACATGCTCATTATTTCAGCTGTATTTTCAATGTTCTCTCATTTTCCCTCCTATGTGTCCACCCACATCTCCACCTACAGTGTCTATAATGTGCTTTCTATCTACTGTAGCTTAATAAAAGGGAAATTATGCTAATTTTATTCAAACTTTAAAAAGTAAAATCTGTACCATTATTCTTCTTCCCCCCTCTCTTTCTTTTATTTATTCATTTCAAAAGAAAAAGTGTCTAATCATCTGAGAAAATTGTACTTGCACAACGTTAACCACTTTCCTATTTTTCCTTCTAATTAAGTAGATTTTCCAATGGGGCCTTTTAAGTAGTTGCTGAAAGAATTAGATGCCTTGGTCCAGGGCAACTTTGGTATTAGTTAATGATCTTGGTGCCTGAAAAACAAGCTGGAAGAGCTGCTGCTCATGTTTGTACTGGGGATAAGGGGTGCAATTCCATGAAATGATTGTTCAAGGCTTTTCATGTAATTGAGGCCTTAGAGGAATTGGGAAGAAGGTGGTTTCCCATGTCTAGTACAGCCTTTAACAGGCAGATGCCTAGAGGTGGCAAAGTTGATCTTCATGCCGAGAAGAAGCACTTCTTTGTAGACAGAAAGCCACTTCCTTGGGGAGGTAATTAGATAAAGACACAGAGAAGGAAAATTGAGTCTCCAAGGCCCAGGATCCTCACTGAAGGAGGAAATTCTTTCATATGAAAAGAGGATCAAGGAAAAGAAGTTAACTGAGCCCTATTTGGGGCAGAGTTTGGGGAAGGAGAGAGAACAAATGGCTAGGAGCTCAAAGAAGAAATTTAGAAGAGAGATGTTTCCAATTAGGAGTATTCAGATGAAATGCTTGTGTGTTGTCTGACCTCATTCTTCCCCACCCTCCCCCCCCAAAATTCTCCACAAAACCTAGAGTGTATTTGGTGTGATTGACTTTCTTGCAGACATCAATTCAGGGGCTAAGAGTACCTAAAGATTAGCTCAGGGAAAAAGCATGCTCAAGGCTCATGGATGGGAGCTGCAGCTGGCACCTGCATTTATTTTTTCCTTCCTAGGAGTTGAGTGACAACATTGTCAAGGTCATTTGTAGGTCTTTACCTGTGGAGAATGCTATGTTTGGAACTGCATGAGTGAGTCGAGTTAACACAGATCGTGTCTACATAATGCTGGAACAAATGGGAGATTGTGTTCCACTCTGAAAAAGATTTGATCACATCAGCTCCCTAGCTTATCACAGAATTGAAAACACACACATATCTAACTGAAATTGCTACCTTTTCATGAATTGTGTAAGATTTTTATGTTATGCTCCATCAATCACTTTTGTGCTTCTAGATATTTAGATCTGAGAATGATCTAACCCAAATCTTTCATTTGGTAGATGAAAAAAATAAATTAAGGTTGAGCAGTTTGCCCAAAACCAAGCAGCTAGCTATTGGTGAAGCAGGGCTAGACTGTGAGGCCCTTTGACTCACAGATCTCTTTTTAGTGTAAATATTTGTGATTAGTGACAGGTAAAGAACAGTTGGGATTTAAATGAACATAACTCCACAAAACAGGAGAAAATAAAGAGATGAAAGAAGGAAGGAAGAAAAATATATTAACGATCTTGCACTTCTGTCTGTTTTCCACTCAAAAAGAGAGGAGTAAGCACAAAAAGGAGGTTTACAAATGTCTCTTCTTCCCACTTGCCTTAGATCCTGCTTACTTCTCATCATGGATGCATCTTAGTCCACTGACTGTTATCATACTTTTAAACATAATATGTTTCTGTAAATAGCAGAACCACTAAAAGCAAACCAATTATTTCACTTGATTTTAACATGAAAAAGTGATGATATATCCTAATTGTTGGAGGAAAGACTGTATTGTTAGAATGAGTCAGTCCCATTGTAGCTTCTTTCTAGGGAATGAATGAATGAATTCCTTGGTGGCATACTTATTATTGAGGTCAGTTTGAGCAGGAACGCCCAGCTGGACTGAGTTGGTGTGGTTCTGGGCATAGAAGATCCACCTGAAGATTATTACCAACACAGCATAAAGGAGAACAGGAGCAAAAGACAGTGGTTGGCTGTTTCCCAAGAGAAGCTCCGTTGTGGCTGGTTCTCTAGAAGGGAACTCAGCTGTTCTCATCACAGAAGGAGCTCGGGGCCTTGTTCTTGAGGTTGGCTGCAGCTCACTTCAGGGGAGCTCTGGTCTTCATCTCTGCTGTGAGTGTCATACCCTGGCTCCAGTATAGATTTCTTCAGCCTTTTAGTGCAGACAGGGATGTACACAGGACACTGCTGTGGGCTCTCAGCCTTTGATTGGATCTTTCAGGTCTCCAGTGCATAGAGAGACATTCTGCACTCTTCCTGCATTTGGCTTGTGTGTGTGAATGTTGTAATGTGTAAATGTCCTGTATTAAATCTGCTCTCTTACAAACCATTGACTCTAGAAAAGTTACTAATACAGAAATTGGTATTGGAGAAGTGGGGTCCTTACTGTGATATTTACTCGCCGTGAGGCTTAAGAACCTTTGAAATTAATCTGGAAAGGTTTTGAGAGACCAGTCAAAAGGGCAGCCCTGGAATGCTCTAAACTTATTATATGGGAGACTCTGGGCAGAGCGTGGAAAACCAGAGTAACTGATGGAAATGCTGCCTGTTAGGATGAGGCATGGAAGGCCTCTGTTGAGGACTGCATTGGCTGCTGGATCAGGCAGTATATGTGTGCTTTGGCAGAGGTTGGTCTGTATTTTTTTTTTTTTTTGTATTTGGAGATTCTACCTGGGTGGCAGAAAAATTTCAGGGCAGTCTGGTGTTGGGATAGTAGCACAGTTACTATTGTGTGCTTTGGGCTGTATCTATGTTGAGAACCAAGAATAAAGAGCCCAGCAGAATTATTCAATATGTTGTGAATTGGACCAGAAAGGAACCTCCAGTAAAGTTGTAGCCTGCAAAGATGGAACACAGGAGAAATTGTTTGCTGAAAAGACTAGCAAGAAAAAGCCAAGTATTTCAGAGGCCAACAGAAAAGATGGTCTGAGGATATCACAAGGAACAGCAGGACTCTGGCCTTTGCAGCCTCAGATTTGCAAAGGTGAAAGACTTTGCTTTGAGAAGAGCACTCCAGAGCACCATGTTCCAAAATGGCTGTGCCCTAGGGAAGTTTTTCCTCAGGATTTGGTTCATTAGGCGCTCGATCCCTACAGCCGAGAGAGAAGGAAGCCTGGCTACTGCTCCAGCTGGCAGCAGACCCTGGTGCCATCCACGTGGTGCAGTTTTAGGTCATGCAGAATACAAGAGTTGTGGGGTCAGGAAGGCTTCCACCCAGATTTCAGAAGAAGGCCTGGGAAGCCAGGCAGTGTGCCCCTGAGAGGGCGGTGTGTGAAGCTGTGAGTGTGAAGCTGAAAGTACATTGTAGACCCCAGAAGTGTGGAAAAGCTAGAAACATGAATCATCTGAGGAAAACTGCAACAAAGGAGCAGAGAGAGCCCAGGAGAGAAGCCATGGGAACAACCACCACCGGAAGTGCCACAGGGGCAGAGCCACTCAAGCCCTTTGGAGTTCACATCTTGCCACAGATCGCCTCTGATGCTGCACATTGAACTACAGGATTTAATGTTTGCCCTGCTGGATTTTGAACTTGCTTTGGTCCCATTCCTTTGTATTCCCCTATTTGTACCTTTTGGAATGGAAATGTTTATCTTGTGTCATCATACGTTGGAAGTGTTTAACTTTCTTTTCATTTGTACAGGAGCTCACAACTAAGAGTTCGCCTTAAATCTCAGAGGAGACTTTGGACTTGGACTTTTCAGCAATGCTGAAACTGTTAGGACTTTGGCAACTCTTGGGGATGGACTAAATGCCTTTTGCATAAAGGGATGTGTGTGAGTTTTTGGGTGGCCAGGGGCGGAATGTTATAGTTTGTGCCTAGATGTCCCCCAAAGTCTCATGCAGTCATTGGTGGGGTGTTTTCAGAGTGGCTGGATCTAGAGAGTGTGATTACTAAATTAGTCCATGAATTAGTTTGGCATAGCTCTGCCAGGATCAAGAATGTGATACTAGGATTAAGGGCATTAGGATTAAGATATAAGGGCCAGAAAGAGGCTTATCTACCCCTTCCTTGTTGCCTTCTGCCTGCCTGCCATGCCACCCTGCCTTGGATCCAGCCAATTATGAACTGAAACTTCTACAAACTGTGAGCTAAATAAATCTTTCCTCCCTTAACTTTGGGTGTCAGGTATTTTGTCTGAGCAATGAGAAAAGTAACACAGACTCTTCTAGATAGGAAGAGTTCAGAAAATAATATGACACACACTCAGATTTAACAGTTATTTTGCCATATTGACTGCAGATCTTTTTTTCTTTTTGTGATACTGGGAATTAAATACAAGGCTGTCACACTGAGCTGTATTCCCAGTCTTTTTTATTTTTTATTTTGAGACAGGGTTTTGTTAAGTCACTTAGTAGCCCAAGGTTGGATGGAATTCGCAACCCTCCTGTCAGCCTCCCAGAGTTCTGGGATTACAGGAGTGCCCCACCATGCCTGGCTGGCTGCAGATTCTTAAAATAAGGTTAAGAGTACTGTTAAGATCTCATTACTCAACTTTTCCTCCTATCTCCTCACTCTTTGGACTCCTTGAACTGGTGTATAACATTGCCAGGATGTTTCAGACTTTCCCTGCCTACTTACATATGCACAAACTATGGTGCATATTTGAAAAATATGATTATGGGTTGAGTAGTGTGTCTCCCCCAAATTTAAATGTTGTAAGTCATAAAGCCCAGTACCTTAGAATGTGATCTTATTTGGAAATAGAGCTGTTGCAGATGTAATCAGTTAAATGAGAGCATACTAGAGTAGGGTGGCCCCTGATCCAATATGACTGGAAAATTTATAAAAAGAAGAAATTTGGACACAGACACACACAGGCACACGTGCACTCACACACACACACACACACACACACACACACACACAAAAAAAAAAAAAAAACACGGGGGAAGGTGACATGAAGATAAAGGCAGAGATTTACAGTCTAAGAACTGTTTAAGATTGATAGCAAACCACCAGAATCTAGGAGAGAGCTATGGAACAGATTTTCCCTCACAGCCCTCAGAAAGCATCAACCCTGCTGATATTTTGAGCTTGGCTTCTTAGCTTCTAAAACTGTAAAACAATAACACTCAGTTGTTTAAACTATTGGTTCATGATACTTGGTTACAACATCACTAGCAAACTAATAAGCAAACATAGCAGGTTTCGGCAAACATTTTTATAAAGAGTTAAATAGCAAATATTTTAGGCTTTGTGGACCACATATAGTTTCTGTGGCATAATTTTCTCCTCTTCCACATTCCCTTCCTCTTCATCCATCTTCTTCCTGTTCTTCTCATTTAAAATATAAAAAAATTCTTAGTTTGTAAGTCATACAAAAACAGGCTGTGAGTCAGATTTGGTCCAAGATTGTCCAAGATTGTGGACCTCTAATATATAATATCATGCTGAAAATATTTTTTCCCAAATTGATTATTTTATATTATGTTTCTAGAACTTTTCAGGGGACTACAATAATTCAACTTGATTCATTTTAACTACTCAATAACATGGTTTATTTATGTATAATCTTGCTGATGGAAAATTAGACTATTCCCAGTATTTCCCTAGTAAGCAATTCGTACTGTATTCCTCAAGGTTTGTTATGCATCATTCCCATGCACAGTATGATACTAAGTATATATTTAATAATAAGCAATACATAGTATTATTTTGAACATTTAAAATATTTATATGTATAACCATTTGGCATAAATCTTCTTAATAATGTATTTGATATATTGATATAAGTGAATACAGTTCTGTCACTCTTGTCTGCTGTATAGTATTTCAACTGTATACATAAATGACTATTCATCAGTTACCGTAATGAGAGGGAGAGTTCATTCGTCAACCTTTTGGCAATTAAGAAGCGTACATCATGTTCTAAGTCCTGGGAAGGTAGCACATTCTGTCATGAAGGAGCTTACATTCTACAGGGGAGAGAGACAATAGGCAAATGGATATGTATTATACCAGGCAGTGATAAAGGTTGTGGAAAAAATAATAAAGGAAGAAATCTTGTTTGAGAAAGAACAAATTATTTTACATAGAGTGGTGGGGGAAGGTGTCTCAGACAGGGTGAAATTTGCGTAGAGACAGAATGAAATGAATGAAGCAGCTGAGTGAAGTTGCAAGGAGGCTCATTCTATGCAAAAGTAGCCTCTCCCTACAGTTCTTGTCTGCTCAGCTTTACTGCCAAGGTCCCACTGGCTTCACAAATTATTTGAAGGTCTTCCTCATTTGTTTCTTGGGACAGTTTAGGGCAGGAGTTATCTGTTGCTGAAATGTTAACTAGAACTTACTTTCAAAAAATTTCCAGGATCTTGGTAGAAATTAGGTGATTGTTTCAATTCTTTATTGCTTGTATTAGTTCAGTATATTTATGTATACACATAAGTTATCTAGAGCTGTAAAGATACAGAGAGATATCCTCTGTAGGTTCACCTGTATTTCTATCTACGTCTCTATCTGTATTAAAGATATTTATTTTAATGTGCTGGCTCCCTCGCTTGTGAATGCTTGTAAAGATGAAGTTTGCAGAGTAGGCAGGCAGGCTGGAGCCCCCAGGAGGATCTGCAATTTGAGTCTCGGGTCGTCTGCTGGCACAGAATTCCTTCTTGCTCAAGTGGAGGCCAGTGTGTATTCTAGTCAAAACTTCAACTGCCTGCCTGTGTCCCACTCACATTATGGAGGGTAATTCGCTTTACTCAAACTCCACCAATTTAAATCTTTGAGGAATTGCAACACTGATTTCCACAATGTTTGGACCAGTCTACATTCCCACCAACAGTGGAGGAGGGTTCCTTTTTCCCCATAGCCCCACCTGCATTTGTTACTGGTTGATTTCTTGATAATAACTGTCCTTTCTGGACTGAGATGAAATCTTAGTGTTGTTTTACTTTGCATCTCTCGAGTGACCAGTGATGTTGAATATTTTTTCGTATATTTATTTGCCATTTTTATTTCTTCGTCTGAGAAATGTTTATTAATTTCAGATGCCCATTTTTGGATTGGGCCTTTAAATTAGGGGGTCTGATTTTTTTGAGTTCTTCGTATATTCTAGATGTTAGACCTTTGTCTGAGGAATGATTGGTAAAAAAATTTTTCCCAGTTTGTAGGTATTTGCCCCACTCTGTTGGTGATTTCTTTTGCTATGCAAAAGCTTTTTAATAGGATGTGATCCCAAGCACTGATCCTTTGTGTTGTTTCCTGTGCAGAGTTTTGTTCATAAATTTTTTTCCTACCCCTATGTCATCAAGAGTTTTTCCTATTCTATCTTCCAGTAGATTTAGTGTTTCTGTTTTAATATTTAGATCTCTGATCCACTTCGATTTTAATTTAGTGCATGGTGAGAGACATGTATCCAGTTTTAGTTTTCAGCATGTGGCAAGCTAATTTTTCCAGCACCATTTCTTAAAGAGGCTATCTTTCTTCCAGTGAGGGTGTTTGGCTCCTTTGTCAAAGAAGAGGTATTTATTTGAGTGTGTTTGGAGTTGTTTCTGCATCTTCTAACCTGTTCCATGACTGATCAAGAGAGGCAAAGAAGGTCATTACATACTTGTTAAGGGAAAACTCCAATAGGAAGAGATAACAATCATTAATATTCATGCACCAAATACTGGTGCACCTAACTACATAAAACAATTATTAAGGGACATGAAAGATCAAATAAACACAAACACAATTATAATGGGAGACCTCAACACCCCACTGTCACAAATAGACAGATCAACCAGACAAAAAGTTAACAAAGAAATATCAGAACCAAATCAAATCTGTGAACAAATGGACCTAGCAGATGTCTACAGAGTGTTTCACCCCACAACATCAGAATACACATTCTTCTCAGCTGCACATGGGACGTTCTCCACCAATTTAAATCTTAACCTCATTCAAAAACACCTTTATCAAGAATAGTGTCTGACCAAATATCTAAGCACCTTGCCTCAGCTAAGCTGACACCTAAAATTAGCCATCACATTGGTCTATTCAGTTTCCAATAGAATTTAATTCGTTTTCTTAAGTCATTGTTTTCTAAAACATTATTCACTTATTCAAAGTTTTCAAATTTATTGGCATAATTATTCACATGAATTATTCTTATGAAGTTCTAAAAATCTCTAAATTAAGTCCAGGACTATTTTATTAGTCTTTCCCAGAAGTAGTTTCTGTCAGTTTGCTATTTTTTGATGTCTATTTTATTAATTTTTGCTTTTATCTAAACTTTTTCCTTCTGCTTTGTGTTAATTTGGTAGTTTTAAAATTCTTGATTTGGTTGTAGTTGTTTGCTTGTTAAAATATATTTTATTATGGTAACATGCTCTTTATTTCTTTTGTTTTTCTTGTTGTAAAATAAGACACATGTAGAAAAGTGCTTAAAATTATATGTGGTTTAACAAACTGCTGTTTGTTATTTCTCATCCAGGTTGAGAAATAGAATATTGTCAGTTCTTGAGATAAATTGCCCCACCCACCTGCTGCTTTTAAATCAAATTTCCTCCTATCTTTTAATGTTAGCCACATCCTTGACTTTATCATGATTTGATTTTTTACAGAATTACCATGTATATCTCTATGTAATACAGTTTAGCTTTGCATATTTCTGATTGTCATATAAATGGAATTATAGTGCATGTGTTTATTCTTTTGTGTTGTGCTTATTTCTCTCAACTTTATGTTTGTAAGGTGAAATGTGCTATTTTGTATAGCTAGAGTTGATTTTTATTGCTTAATATTTTATACTGAAGAGCCATATTTGTTTTTGTTTTTGTTTTTTTTAATCTGTGCTTTACAAAAAAAAGTGCTTCCTTGAACACTCTTCAATTTGTAGCCTGGTGTACAGTTATCTGAGATTAAGGTACATATTTTCAAACTCCTTTGATAATGTCAAAATTTTTTCAAAGCAATTATACAAATTTACAGTTCTACCAGTCAAGTGTACAAATTTTTATTTTACTAGATCCTCATCAATGCTTGAGATTGTCAGACTTCATAATTTTTGTAACTGTAAGTTTGTGCATTTGTATTCCATTATATTTCTCTCTGATTACTAATAGTGTTGAGCTTTCCCCCATTATGTTATTGGTCCATTTTTATTTGCTATTCAATGAAGAAAGATATTTTCTTAACTGTTTGATTTTTCTTTATTTTAGAGGTTATCTATTTTGGAGATGAATCCTTACTTTGTTCCTGATCTTAGACATGTATTACTCAGTTTTTCACTATTTAGGATTAGATTCTGTGGTTTTGTTGCTGCTGTTTGTTTTGTGATACTGGATAGAGTTACTTTCAGTTTTTTAGATGTTCTTTATCAACTTGTGGATGTTTCCCTCTGTCCCTAATTTGCTAACATTTAAAAAAAAATCCTGAATGAGTGTTGAGTTTTTTCAAATGTTTTTCTGTATCAGTTGATACGCTCATATGATTTTTCTTCTTTAACCTGTTGATAGCATGGATGACATTGGTCACTATACCTAGAATAAACCCTGTTTGAGAGAATGATAGCCCCCAAATGTACCTCTGCCCTAACTGCCCCAAACTGTGACTGTTACTTACGCAGCAAAAGGGACTTTACAGATGCAAATAAAGCCAAAGACCTTGAGATGATAAAATTATCTTTGCTCATTAATGTATATCCAATCGAATCACCTGAATCCTTAAAAGCAGAGAATCTTCCTCAGCTGCAGGGATGTGGCTATGCAAGAATGGTTGGAAAGATGCAATATCACTGTCAGGGAAGACAAAGAAAGGGAGCCAAAAGCCAAGAAGTATGGTTGGCCTCTGGAAGCTGGAAAAGATAAGGAAACAGATTTCCCCAAAAGTTCCCAGAGAGGATTGCAGCCAATACCTTGATTTTATCACAGTGAGACCCTGGATTTCTAACCTACAGAACAGTAGGACAGTAGACACCATGTTAAGCCACCATTTGTGACCATTCGTTACGGCGGCAGTGGAAAACTAATCTGGTTATGGTCTGCAGTTCTTTTTAGATGTTGCTGGATTCAATTTGGTATTTCCTTGAGGATTTTGTGTCCAAGGTCATGGGAGATATTGATCTGTAGTTTTCTTTGTTGTAGTCCATTTGTCTAGGTTTAGTATCACCGTAATACTGGCCTCTGTAAGTGAATTATGAGGCAGTCTCCTATTTTCTGGGGCGAGATTATATAAAATTGATGTTAGTTCTTCTTTGAATGTTTGGTAGGTCTCTTCAGTGAAAACATCTGGCCCAGAAGATTTCTTTCTGGGGAAGCGTTATAATTATGGATTCCATTAGGTTAGGGATAGGGTTAGAAATTCCATTTCCTTGTTATAGGACCATTCAGCTGTTCTAGTTTATATTGATTGGGTTTGGGGTAATTGTCACTTTTTAGGAAATGATCCGCTTTATCCAAGTCGTTGAATTTATATGTACTTTAAAGTTATTTGTAAGATTATTTTTCTTTAATAATGGCTACAGTCATAATCAGTTTTATTCCTATGATTGGTGATTTTGTCTTCCTTTTTTATTTATATATTTGTCACTTTTTCTAGAAGGTGGCACTTTTATTGTTCTCTCAAAGAAACAGTTTTTGTGTCATTGATTTTTTGTTTTTGTTTTAAATTTCATTTAGTTCTGCTCTTACCTATATTATTTCCTTCCTTCCACTTGCTTTAGTTTTACTTTTTCTCTTTTTTTGCTAGTTTCTTAAAGTACAAACTTACTGATTTGAAACCTTTTCTCCTCTCTAATGTAAACACTAGGTGCTAAAAATCCCTCTCTCAGTGATGCTTCAGCTGCATTGCACAAAATTTGATATGTGTTTCTATTTAGCCGCATGTATTTTTGAATTTCCTTTAAGATATTTTCCTTGACTCATGAATTATATCAAAGTACTTTGTTTAATTTTCCTGTTATCTTTCTGTTACTGATTTTTAGTATAATTCCTTTTATGGTCAGCAGATATACTGTGTCTGATTTGAATTTTAAGCATTTGTTGAGGTTTGTTTTATAACACAGTTTATGCTTATCTTGCAGAATATTTCACAGACACTTGAATGTGTGTTCTACTGCTGTTGAGTAAAATGTTGTACTAAATCTGGTTAGTTGGTGGTATTACCGCTGATTTTCATTTAGTTGAAACTGTTGAAAGAAGGATTTTGAAGTGTCCAACTATAAATTTTTTTCTGTTTATCCATTCAGTTCTACCAATTTTTGTTTCAGGCACTATGGTAAATTCCCCTTGTTTATTCCTATTATTGGTTATTTGTTCTTTTTCTCTTCAATTTCTTATTCCATCTCATTTGAGGCTTGTAAATTTTATTTGTATTTTCAAAAGGCCAGATTTTAGTTTTGTTACTCTTCTTTTTTTTTCTAGTCTATCAATTTTTGGACTTACTCTTATTTTTCCCTTTTTATAATTTCTGTGTATTTTTCTGAGATTAATTTTGGTGCTTCTTTCTTAATACATGCATTTAAATCTTTTTTTTTTTTTTTTTTTTGGTGCTGAGGATCAAACTCAGGGCCTTAGGCTTGCAATTTTTTTTGAGACAAGGTCTCGCTATGTAGTTCAGGCTGGCCATGAACTCACTATGTAGCCCAGGCTGGCCTCAAACTTGTGGTGATCTTCCTGTGTTCAAAACTTGGCTTTTTCATGTATGAGATGGATAATCATGAGCAAATTATTTAAACTCTCTGAGTTTGTTTCCTCATCAGCAAAAAGGTGGTGATACTGCTTACATTGTAGACTTGTGAGAATTCAATTGAAATTAAACATAAATTAGATGTCTATCACATAGTAGGTGCTCAATAAATTGTAGCTAGTAGGGTAGAGTTATGCTTTAGCAACCTAGAATACTCCCCAAAAGTCTTATGTTTTCAGAGGTGGGGCTTATGGAAGGCGATTGGATCACAGAGGCACTATATTCATCATGGACTGATTCATTAATAAGCTTACAGCCAAATGTGCTGTTAGGAGGTGGGGCTTGGGTGGAAGAGGTGTGTCACTGGGGGCATGCCTTTGGAGGGTATATCTCCCTCCCTGGCTCCTCGCTTCTGTCGCTATTTCCTGGCTGTCATGAGAGGAACAGATTTTCTCCACCAGGCAGTTCTGCTATTGTGTTTCTGCCTTGGAGCCAGCTGACCATAACTGAATCCTCTGAAAATTGTGAGCCAAATTAAACTTCTCTCCTTTAAGTCATGGGTATTGATCATTTTTTCCCCAAAAACAGGAAAGTTAATACAAGTAGTAATTGAAACAATAATAATAATACATTAGACCTGCTCCAATTTCCACCAGTTTCCAACTGGGAGAAGGTAGTAGGATTCACCAGAAGGGATTCTTCTCCCTTCAAAGTGTATTCTAGTTGACAATGATGACAAGAAAGACAATAAATACTCCTACCTCAAGAGGTACCGAGTCCCATTATTTACCTGGCTTTGCAGTGCTTGCTGTTTAAAATAATGCAGACTTTTTTCAGGTGAAAATTAATTTCCATGTAACTCAACTTCCAAAAAGAAAGACAAAAAGGATAATTTATAAAGAAGATGGGAAGTAATAACTGATTGAACATCAAATACTTTCTACAGCTCTAGATTTTTATTAATTAAGTGTAAAGTGGATCAAAAATACGGCATGGATTAATTTCCTCTTAATATATAGAGGTCTAATAATTAAAGGACACAGCCTTTGCAAAATTTGTTTGTTGTTCTGCCAAAACTCAAGCACTTGCAAAGTAGTATACAGTACCTGGACTCTTTAAAACCCATCAATCCCGATATCAATCCAGCCCTTTAGAGAGTGCCCTATCTTTGTGCTTTCTTCCCAAAATGTGTAAAGAAAAAGTGATCAAAACACAAAAGGAAATAAGTGTTTTTGGTAAAGTACTTTGAAATTCTATTTCAAAAAAATTATTAGCAATATCTATTGCTGTTTATTAAGCACTTCCTGTGTGACAAGTACTATGCTAAACAACTAAAATACATATGTCAACTAACCCTCACAACATCCTTGGAAAATACATATATGATTATGTCTACATTTAAGATGAGAAAATTGAGGCTTGGAAAGGTCAGGTCACATTTGAAAAGCCAGGTCTTGAACTCAGATCAGAAAAGCCTCAGTTCTTAATCACTAGACCCCTACTAAATGTATTGAAGTTTGATAAGTCACTTTGTGCTAACTTCATTCCAGAAATGCCAACTGAGATCAATTCTCATCTGTCTATGAAAATGCCCTTGAACTCGGGCTGGTGTTCTTGACTAAGTCATGCAGCTGGGGGCATCTGCCTGATGCTCGCACAACTCTCTTCTTACATTCTCATGCCCCAAGTTCGTTGAACCTTCCTACACTCTCCACCTTCCATTAGCTAGGTCAGGTCAATGAATGAGAAATTTGCCAATTAGCAAATTATTTAAAATGTTGTGTTATCGAACTATTTACAAAATTTACAGCAATTCAAATTGGCTGGGATGGTTTTAACAGCTTTTGGAAATTTTTGTGCGCTTTAAATTACTGGTGCAAAAATTTCATTGAATCCAGTTTCGGTTTTTCTGCAGCCTTTCATCGCAGATAGCTAAAGTTTAATGTATTCTATATTTTTCAATACTGCATATATATGACCTTTGAAGTGGATAATTATTTATGTATCTCAAATTACAAATGCTGACTATGTCTTAAATATCAAGGATTTAAGAATCAAGGTATAGGAGTTTTGCTCATCCAACATATTTTAGATTTGGTTCTTAGCACTTTGTAATTATTTTAAATCACAGTGTTTTAAAAACTAATGCTAAAATGAACATTTTGTATGCATTTTAGGTAGTGTCAGGAACTGGGAAGTGTCTGAGATTTTACTCTACTTATAATCTAACAACTTAGTCTCACAATTTCATGGATGAAGATGGAAGACATAAGACTCGGAGGTCGGAAAGGGACAATTTATGACAAAGAAATAGCAGTAGCTAGACTATCAACCTATTCGTTCCCTGAGCCCAAATTCTCACAGGGCATGATACTTGCACACACAGTGGGTTGCTTTACAGGAGAAGAACTCTAAATTTAAGGAATTTGAGTCTTTTAAAATGGAAAATGAGCACTTCCACCCTTTGCTCAAGGAGGGAGATACCATTACTATGTAATTATCCTTTGAAAGATAGTCCAGGACAAAGGACAATCTTGTCTTGCTAAGAAAATGTACAGAAACACAAGGCCCATGGAAAAGTGTCTCCCATGAGGCAGCTGAAAAGCACTGAACATCCGAAAAGTGAATCACAGAAGAAAAGGTGGTTCCACTGAGTCAGAGGGACGAATCTATTGCAAAAGTGCTGTGGTAAAATGGACACGGAAAATTGAAAATGAGACCTAAACCAAATTATATTAACTAAAATAAAATTTAAAAGCATTCAATAATGTAGCAGAGTTGTGACTCATAGAGTGCTTGCTTAGCATGCATGAGGCCCTGGGTTTGATCACCTGCACTGAAAAAAATTAACAGCTGATAAACTCTAATTCAACTTAAACTGCCACAAATTTTATACTGGAAACAGAAATAATTTTCTTGGTAAATCAAGAGCACAGCAATTGGAAACATCATTGTCTCAGTCCATTTTCTGTTGCTATAACTGAATACTTGAGACCAGTTATTTACAAAGAGTTGAGGTTTATTTATCTCATAGTTCCAGAAGCTGGGAAGTCTAAGAGCATGGTGTCAGCATCATCATCTGATGATGGCCTTCTTGGTGTATCATAATGTGGCAGAGGATATGGTATGGTGAAAAGAAGCATGCCAGAAAGAGCTCATTGTCTTACCTAAGTCACTCACATATCAATCCAGTAATGTATGAATGGATTAATTCATTCAGAAAGGCAAAGGCCTAATGATCCAATCACCTCCTAAATGTCTGGCCTTTCAACATTGCTCATTTAGGGATCAGATCTCCAACACATGAAATTTGTGGGACACATTCACACCATAGCAGCTTTTCTGCAAGTTGAATTGATTCTTGGCAAATATATCTTTGTTTGAACTGGTCTGGTTTGAGGTCCCTATTATAATTCAGTCACAACTAGCTATAAACTGGTGCTAACTGAAAAGAACATGGGTTTTTACTTTCTCAAGAATGTCTATATTTTAAAAGGAAATGACAAATTGGTAAGGTCTTCCCAAAGTATCTAGTCTATATTGTAAATTTTTTTGTTCCCGATGGATGCATATTTAGGCATATGCTAGCTTCAAAATCTCACAGATAATATAACACACAGGCTAATTTTTTTTTTTACCTGAGTGGAGTCTCTAATTTGTCAAGTTTTTCACCTTGATACAAAGACCTTATTCCTTCACTCCTTGTCCAGCTTAGCCCCCTCAGTTCATTAGATATATACGCTGCAAATTCTGTTACATATTTTGCCTCTCTCTCTCTTCCTCCAAATGGCCAGCGCTAGAAAATCTCAAACATTTGTCTGCTTTGTGCCATATCCATGAAGCTGAACTTTTCGAGGGAATTTTTCTACCAGACAAATTGGTATGCCTCTCAATGAATGAGTATTAACCCAAGTGGGTATTTAATAATACCTGGCAGTCTAACCAAAATCTTAGTTTTCTCTTAAAATTGTAGGCTTTTGCACTGCCTACAAGAATATTGCATATTTTATCCACTCTTCAAATTTCCTGCATCTCTTTCTCCACGTGATGATTCTTGTGGGCTCTAGACACTTTTGCCTTCCTGGGTCCCTTCCTCTGTTAAAAGGTACTAAAATTATACTTTACTACTGAATTAGTGAAAAAATAAATTTAATCTAAGTTTGATTCATTATTATGTATTCATTGTTACTATTTTCATGTTTTTCTTTAATTTTTGAAAGAAATTAAAGTTAAAATATTTTCAGGGGCCCCTAAAAGTACCATGGGCCTCAGGCAGGCACTGTGACTCTATGACTAATGAATAAGTGGACCCTGTGATCTAGCACCTCTTCATCTGATGACCTTGCTTTTCACTGCGTTTAGAAAATAGGTCAGAGTATTTTCATGTTGCCATATGGAGCTTGGGAGCTCTCAACCTGGGTGAGAGATGTGGAATGGGAGTTGTCATTATACAGTAGTGTTCCTCAGTCTTGACATTAATAACATCTGGAGCTGAATGATCTTTTGCTGTGGGAGACTATCTTGTACATTGTAGGATGGTCTGCAGCATCCCGTGGTCTCTCTAAAATCTCAATGCTTGTTCATTTGAGTAGAACTAATTCACAAACAGGACTGCCTGTGGGTAGTCTATTCGGGTACATCCAGTACACTGTGGACAGGGCTAGACTCATGCCGCCATCTGTAGCCAGAGCTCCAAACTGGCCAGTGCCACAGCAGTGTAGTGGCCCTGCTACATTTTGCATAGTCAAGAAAGCCTTTCACCATGTTCCCTTTAAATCCTTAAAATACTTGGGAATCTCATGCTCACTAATCTTGCAGCTATAAAGTCCAACAAGTATGTTAATCAAAGGATGCTCTGGCTGGTAAACTCTCTGCCTCAGACTTCGTTGGCATCTGTTCAGATATAGCAACTGGTGCAGGAGGAAGAATTCTAAGACCTGAGTGGAGTCTCTGATTTGTCAAGTCAAGAACACAGGAGCCCCCGTGTTCACATCCAGTATCGTCTCCCCCCCTTGAGTGCAGGCAGAACTAGGGACTTGCTTATAAACAACAGAATATGAAAAAGATGATGGGATGTCCGCTTATGATTTGCATAGATGATTGGTACAGAAATCTCTGACAGACTCGCTTTTCATTCTCCTGACAGGCTTGAAGAATAAAGTTGCCATGAGTTCAACCACAAGGAAATGAGTGTTTCCAACAACCTTAAGGAACCTGGGAAGCAAATCTTTCCCCACTGGAGCCTCTGAGAAGAGCACAGTCTGGGTGACATGTGCAATGCAGCCTTGTGATGCAAACTGCTTTGTGAGTGAACTCTTGACTTACGGACACTAAAATAATAAATGAGTATCATTTAAGTTGCTCAACTCAGGGCAATTTGTTTCTCAACAACAGAAAACTAATATAAGCATAAACTATTTTCAATTCTTGCTTTTTTCTCTCCCACCTCTCTCACTTGCTGTTTGTTTCAGAATAAGCCTTGAACATTTTTTATGCAAAGGATATTTTAATGCTTTTTTGTCAAATTATCAATAAAAACTTGCAAAACATTCAGACCTTTTATCATCATGAAATTCTGTGTCAGTGAAGTTCAGAAGCTTATTAATGAGAATAGAGTTGGTCTTATTCGCATTTCACACTGACATTCAGTTTGACCTCTATCTTCTAAATGTTTCCTTTGCATTCATTGATGAAAAACAAAGTAAAACAAAAAAGAACACCCTCCCATCCCCCAAAACCCCTCAACAATATAAAACAGAGTTTGGCTAATGGCTTATTATAGTCCAAGCCATCAAAATTTGGTAGCACATTTTCAGTGAATTGACTGCTAAATTATATTTCTTAAAGTAAAGAGGACAATTTAAGCACTTAAACCATTTTTTAAAACTATACCAGCGATTATTATGTAAGTAGTTGAGCTTGGTATTTCAGTGATATAGAGAAAATCAACTGAGAGAGAAATGTTTTTGTGGTTGCTTGACCGTTTATATACCTTGGGGGGAAAAGTCAGTCTAAGTTATTTTGTGCACAAAATTATTTGCTACAATGACCTTTTGGTATGTTTATTTTGTTATTCCAGATGATGTATAATAAACATATTTTAATGTGTAGTTACACAATTTAAGGCACTCTTTGTCTGACATTTGAAATGAAACTTATTATCCAAATCTCATTTGAAAGATTGAGTCTGATCTCAGCACGTGACAGAAAGGGGCATGATGGATAGTGTAGGGCAAACTAAAGAGGCTCGACATGAATTATAAATGTTATGTAATATCTTTCTAAAGAGCGAACATCTTATCTCCCTTTTTCTTTCTTTTCTTCTTTTTTTCACATAGAAAGTAGACGGCTTACTATATTCATTTAGAAAAAGTATCACACCATCTCACCATGCCTTGTAATTATGAAATTCCTGGGGAGTGAGTATATGGAAATCAGTTAACAACATCTTTTTATAGCGTTTGAGATGCATCCTTCCTTATCAAGGGAAGCACATATACTTTAGATAACTTCTTTTTTGTAAATGAGAGAAAATTGTAGAGAAAATTGTCAAAAACTGGCTAGAATACAAGCTATTTTGGAAAAAGTATAAGATAGTAGATCGGAGGAAGTCAAGAAGAGGAAGAAATGCCACTACATGGTGAAAATGTCTATGTTGACTAAGAAGTTTGAAGATTTTTTAGATAATCTAGAAAAGAAAATGTATTAAAACAATGAAAAGTGTTTTTAACTGAAATGATTGTGATTTTATTTAACCCAAAAAGAAATAGAAAAATTTTATATGGTATAGAGGTAAAAATGTCAGCCCTATTCTTCCTTTTATAATATAAGAATTTCTTCAAAGGTCGGTTTAAATTTAAAGACACTTTAATAAACACATAGCATAATTTGTGGCCATCCAGAACTTCCACACCTGAGTTTGGGGCATGGCCCCGTGAGTCTTACTTTCCCAACATGAGAACCAGAAATTCACTTTCCCAGGCTTCCTTGCAGCTAGGCTGTACACAATTACCTTAGACTCAGCCAATAATGTGCACCCACATGGCATTTCAGCTTAAAGAAGACAAACATGGGGAAGCAGACGCTGTGGAGACCATTCTCTGAAGAAGCTGGCAGAGGTCATGGCTTCCAGGACAATGATGGCAGCAGTTCGGCACCCATCACCCAGGATCCATAAGGTCATTTGTGGTGTCTGTACTCAGTGGCAGCTATGGGTGAAGCCATCCTGTATTGTCACTGAATGCTGCGCCTGCCCAGGGATCTTTAAGCTTGGACATTTCATCCTCCCGGGGGGCCTGTTCAAATATCTAATGTCTGTTACATATGTTTTCTACTTAACCAGCTACAGCAAATTTTGATGTTTACACTCAAGAACCTAGACTGATATAAGTTCTTTTGTAAGTAAAACAGCTGTAAAACTCTAGGTACCAAGGGAAACCTCTCTAAAATTTTTGCAATTTTATTCAGTCCATAATTTGAAAAATAGCACCCTGGGGAAGTTCTTTACAAGTCAGTAAATTCACTGAAAAATTGGGAAATTAAAATATCACAAATGAGTACACTATTATAAGATATATAAATGCAAAAATGGTTGGTAGGGTCTGTTCTATTAGATGGGGTCAATTTTTTAAAATAATCATATATATTCTAGTGCAAATAAAAGTAATGGAGGTGTAAATGAAAGTAAAATGTAGAATGGTAATAACTACTGAATCTGGAAGATATTCTACTTAAGCATTTCAAATTTTTCTTACGAAAAAGTTAAATAAAACTCATAAATTAAGGAGCTAATATTAATCAGGAAAATATATTCTCCCTTTTTTATCTTTAAGATGAGAGGGAGTTAATATTAATCGGGAAAATATGTTCTTCCCTTTTTAGCTTTAAAATGAGGGAGAAAAGCAAGACTAAATGTTGTTTAGAAATCTGGACATCAGTGTCTGCCAAAGCAACAGATCTAAGTGAGAAAAATTTATACAAACAAGAGACAGAGACAGACTTACAGTGGGCACAGATATTAGTTATGTCATTTTGGTCCTAAGTTTCTCCAGAATAAGCTTATTCATTTAGTCCACAAATATTTTTATTACTGCCTGCCATGTGTTGCCATTGTTCTAAGTGCTTAGGATATATCAGGAGATAAAACAAAGATCCTTCTCTTCACCTAAAGTCTTGCTTTAAATTTCAGTCAATGATTTTGTACATATCTCCACTCAGCAAGCCTAATTATCTAATTTAAAAATTTTAAACCTACCTTTTAATCCTATGGTTTAGAACCATAAGATTTTATAGTTGAAAGGAAGTTTAGTACAACTCCTCATTGTATTATAACTGATAATAATACTTGGCCTTGTACAGCCCTTTATAAATTACAACATGCCTCCCTGAGACTCGGAGAAGATAAGTAACTTGCCAAGTTCATACTGCCAGTTAGCAACTGAACAATGACCTCCCAGTTTGAGCTTTGGTACTCTTTCTGATACAGCAAAGTTTGCTTGCTTCAATGCCATGGCTGTGGTTGATGGAAAGACATTAATGTAAAACTCCTACTAGCCCGTTCCCCTTGACCCTTACTCTCCACCTCCCTCATTCCCCTCTTTCATCGGCTCTAACCCAATCTTACAAAGGACAGAATCTGTGTTTTTCTCTTGGAGATTCACATCTTGAAATTCTGCCATCCCATAAGCATTATTAGGCTAGGCTGCCTAATTTAGAGCCTCTTATCTTCTTTGATAAGACCTTTTCTTCATTACTCGAAAAAACTTGTCCGGGCATTTTAGCCCACCTTCAGTCATCTTTGTGTTTCAGATGTCTAGGTATCCAATAATGAACAAAGAATGCGCCATCCAGGCAGACTACTGAACTGTTGTATTTAATCACTTCCAGGTTCTCTCCTACTTTTTAGCTCCATATGTTATACACACTCCCAAGTTTCTGCTCACCACTCCACTGAAGTCTAAGAGACCTTAGAAAATATTGGAAATTCTGGCCATATCTAAAGTACTTCCAATTACTGCATTTTCATGTAATCTAACTTAATCAGTTACTGTTTAACCACATGGCCCACACCCTGAATATGAAGTGTTGCAGTGCTTAGGTATCTATTTTCGTATAACAAAACTCCCCAAAACATGGAGGCTTAAAATTATTATTATCTCTCATGATCTTATGAGTTGACTGGGATCAGCTAAGTGTTTCCTGGCTTCTCTTAGGTGGTTGCAGTCATGTGACGGGAAGCTAAACTGTGCTAGGTATTCAAGATGGCTTCTCTAGCCACGTGTCTGGCTCATCAGCTGGGTTGCCTATAGCTGTCAGGGCTATTTCTCTCTCCACATAGCTTCTTCATGAGGCAGTTTGAGCTTCCTCGAAGCACAGGGGTCTCGGGACAGTCAGGGTGTTCCAAGAGACACAGGTAGAAGCTGCAAGGCTTGTTTTGACCTTAAAAGGAGAAGGCTACACAAAAGTGCAAGTACCAGGAGGTGTTGTTCTCTGGGAAGGGGAGAAAGGGTAGGGAGCAACTTGGGTGACTATCACACGCAAGGAAGTGGAATCTAGCTAATAGCAAGTTTGCTGTTAGTCCACCTGGCCAGTAGGGTTCTATTTTTTTTAAATGTAATTTTCTAAAATTCAGCTCTCATATTTTGGTTAAGCCTAGCAGATCCAGAGTTCTTTTTAATTAAACAAAAGAGAAAAAGAACTTTGAACTTAAATGATTTGCAACTCTTTAAACTGTATTTAATGTCCCATTTATTAGAGCATGTAATAATTGCACTGACTTTGTTCTACTAATGGCTGGAGGCAGACCTGCCATCCTTCCAGTGCTGACAAGCCCAAACAGGTGAACCCATCTTGAGTGACTCACCTTGATAGGAGCCGGTACTACTCAGCTTTGGGCCTCCAACCACCTGTCCTCTTTTCCACACAGGCTCACCGGCAGCTAGAAACATGCCCAACATCCTTTCCAGAATGGCGGACTGAGCACGTGTGGAAAGACATCCAAACACTTTTCTTTCTAAGGAGAGAGGCATTCTGTGAAGTCTTTGGCAGCATGCTGGCTAGCAAAGTCATCTGACTGGCACACTCCTTCCCCCTTCAAGTTATGGCACCGCCACCTCTACTGTGGAGAGTTTTGAAATTTCATTTTGCACACCCTGTAAGATGTGAGTCATTCAGCTTGCAAAGGAGGAGGAGAAGGAGGAGGAGGAGGAGGCAGCCATCTGCTAGTCATGAACAGATGACAAATACCCTGCACTGAGAATTTCCATCCTCATTTCACAATATTTAAGTAAACACATTTTGTAACAATTTTTTTTCAGAGTTCCTTAGTGCTTGAAGCAGATTTTTTTGGTAAACAATATATAAAAGCCACCTTCTCTCTTTCAAACAGCTGTATTACCAAAGTGATACTGAAAGCAACCATAGCAAAGTACTGTCTGCTGAATAGCCCGAGCAAAATGAATGCGCATCTCAATGATGATGCCCCGCGCCATTTCAGAGCAAGCCAGCTAAGTTTTCGCTCGGAGAGGCCCGTCGGTCATGCACAGCTCCATGGTGACCCCTACTGCCTGCCTGCAAAATACCTCCCCAAAACAAAGAGTTTGCAAATAGCGTCGGTTTAACAGCTTTGTGCTGTGTCACAGGCAGGAAGCAAATTGGAGAGAGAAAAGACAGACGCTCTACCCTTAAATTATGAGAGACAGATTATACCCATAAAACAACCAGGAACTATTGTAAGAGCTCATTTTGTGTTAGTTTCAAGCAGAATTTATTCATTCCTTCCCCCGTCTCTATCTGAAGATACTAACGATAAGGAAAAAAATAGTAAAATAGAAAAAGAAAATTAGGACTAGGGAGAAAAGTGAATGAAAATGTGGGAACCCAAAATGTCAGTATCTAAAAGAGCTTCAAGTTTGGCTCTGGGCTTCCTAAAAGCCAGAAAAAAGAAATACATAAAGGACATAGGATGTATTGCTTGCTAACATCCAGAAATGAGACTACTATTTCTTAGGTAAGATGATGTTTCGTGGTATTAAATGTTGAATAAGATTCCCATGGAGCTTTTCTGGCACATCCTGGGTGGTATGAGGGCTGGCATGCTCCTCAGGATTTATACTGCTATTAGAGGAGCAGGCCAAGTAAGGCTGTCTCTTATGTTTGATGAGAAGAAAAGGACGTGCCTTCGAGAAAGTGAAATACATCCCTGCTGACAAGCAGCGAAAGTGAGAAATGGACCTGCTGGTAGCCAGACCATGATGTTCTCAATCCATATCAACGGTGTTGGGACAAGACAACTCCGTACTCATATTTGGACCAAGAGAACTATAAAGTCACTTGGCAGTCACACAATAATGAAATCTCCTCTTTTTTTGACTACCATGAAGGGCTACTGTTTCTTCACCTGTGATGACACCAGTCTCACTGGTGCTACATGAAAACTAGTGACATACCTGACACCAAATTGTCCCCACTTCTTGAGAGCACCCAATACAGAATTGGCCCTGTTTACCTAACCTTCCTGAGAATGACTTGGAGTAAACCTAATAACAATGAAAGGACCCCACCTACCCTCTCTTTCCAAAGGTCTTGGGAATCCCCTAGTATGTGTTCTCTTTGCCTGCAACTAGCTTGACAAACCTAATTTTTAAAAGTGTGTTCCAGGGGCTGGGGATTTAGCTCAGTGGTTAGAGCGCTTGCCTAGCAAGTGCAAGGCCCTGAGTTCGATCCCCGGCACCAAAAGAAAAAAAAAAAAGTGTGTTCCTGGAAGTTTCTGGTTGATGAGTTCTCATAACCTGGAGCACTACCCGGTGAAGATGACCCTAAATCACCTTAATGTGACCAGCCAGTACTTCGGTTCTCTATTCTGATGAACAGTGTGACTAATGGAGGGGAGTAATGGCTTTTCCTCAGACAACCTAACCTAATGTTCCTTAGTTGTCCAGGTTTGCAATAGGAGGTCGCTTGCAGGAAACTGAAGATTATGCTCTCATATGGAAGTCTCAGGACATGAGCTTGTATTCTGTTCGAGGTTGGAGTCAGATCCACGTGCTTTGAGGGAATCCCTGACCAATAAGAATATTTTTCCACTGCAGTAGATACTGTCGTTTCTTGGGCATGTAGCCCTCTTACTGTTTTAACTTTTCTTATGAACTCCTCTCTAAGCTTTAGTGTCCTTGTCTTCTAACAGCTGACACAAAATCTGGAGCCATCTCTGCAACACAGAGAACTGGAAATGCCTGGGAATTGATGTTTGCTACCATCCCTATCTCCAGCCCTTGACCAATGACTGACTGGAACAAAGACGCTAACTCCCTTGAAGTTGGGTCAACCCAGAGGTAAAATATACCTCTAGAGCTCTCCTAGGGGGTAAGGCTGAGGCTGGGGCTTTACCTTATTGCGATTCTTTCCCATCCCTGTCTTGCTTCCCCCACGGCCTTATCGATCTCCCTTGGGATCACTTCCTTAATAAATCACTTGCTTCTATAGGACTCAACCTATGACAGTCATCTAGTATTTCCTATATCCCTACAGAGTAGCAAACAGATTATAAATTTTGAGATGAAGAAAGGCTCAGAAAGGTTCAAGGCGAGCCCCTGGGTATGCAGTGGGATAGACCCCAAATCTTCATGTCTATGACCTACAAGGTTAGGGTGTCCTTTTTGTTTTTACTCTGCCTGCCACTTTTGGAGGCCCTTGCATCTGGCCTTCTCTCCCTTCTGTGGGCACACTGAGGGAACGTTCTAATGCATGAGGTGAGAAGCGAAGACCCAAATGTCCTCTGCCAAGTATCTGATGCATAATTGTTTATGCTGCCATCTTGGTTATGATTCTCACGCCTGCAACTTGAAGATTGGAATTCATCACCACTCCCTTCTCCCTGACCTAAGGACAAACCTCCCCTGTTCTTCGTGATAGGTAATCCTCACCCCAATCCCAGCCTACAGCCTACGACCTCTCCAAGCCTTCATGTGACAACATCAAAGTCACACAGAAGAGTCACTCAATCCTGGATGGTCCTTCCCACCTGTCACTCAAGAAAAATGGAGGTCATCTCCAAGAACACCCATACACAGAGAATTTCACTATGAGGTACCTTTTCAAAACAATTTACCTGGAGAAGGAATACTACTTGCAGAATTTTCAGGGGGAAGGGATACTACTCACTACTCCCAAACCACTCGCTGCTGAGCTTAGTCTCGGACTGCTTTCGTCTTTCACAGACAGCTGGTACTGAAGGAAAAGATGAAGGGTCCGCTGCATGCGCCTACCTCATTCCATGGCCACATCACCCGGGAGGAAGGAGTAGGTGAATGTAGAAGGCAAGAAGTTCCAAAATATTTCAGGACTGGAGGGGACTTTAATCAAGACTAAGTTCTATTCTGACGTAGGTGCCGGCAGCCCCTCAGCAGCAGACCAACCACGATGTTGCTGTGCTGACTATGACCAAACATCTTCACTAGCTGTGGAGCCCGCCAGAGAGCTTCACAGGTGAAATTGTCCTTTCCCTGTACCAAGGTCCCTTTTCTGACCACGGGGTCTAGCTTGAGGAAGCAGAAAAGAAACAGAACACTGTGTATGTGTGTGTGTGTGTGTGTGTGTGTGTGTGTGTGTGTGTGTGAGAGAGAGAGAGAGAGAGGGAGAGAAAAGGCATTGGAAAACATAAATAAGAATGTGATGCAATGCATTCTATTTCCCTAAGCCTTAATCTTAGCTACCACATTTCACCACTTCTCTGGGATTTTCATCAAAAGAGCTTATGCTTTTATTTACATAAGAATTCAAGGTTGGTCCTATAGGTGGGCAAAAGGCTAATCATGGGTAGTAAAATTCAAGTGTTATCAGGGTCTTTGCCTGTGTCTGAAATTTCATTATTAGTTTCAATTATCAGTTTAAAAGTTTGCTTCCAGAAAGCTCTGATTGACATGAGGAGGGCAACACACAAACCCACAATCATTGACTCCTCAAAGCCCTATAAACTTTCATTTACCAGGTTAGCAAGCATGAGGCCAGAGGCAGAGAAACAATAGTTATTCCAGTCTGGGAATAGAAGGAAGTTTGTATTTGGAGGCGGATTCTGATCAGAAATCTCAGGAAGGCAGGGTAAGGGGCAGAAGGCTAGCTGGAAAGCAGAGGGCAGTGCCAACATATCGGACTTGCTATATGGTGGTATTCTTTCGGTACCTCTGGTCCAGGCAGCAACTGTACAGTTATGAAGTTTAAGAAAAATGTCCTGGGGCCAAAAAAGATGAAGCTTGATTTGAAAACATATGCTAGGAAATCCCCAATCACTCTCTTAGAAATAACATAAAGATCCCTCCACTCACCTAGTCCTCTCTCCCCTAGGAATCCTCAGACAGACCTGAAGGCCTGACCTACACGTACTTTTTTGCACAACACAAAGCCAAGCTAAGCCTGTCCTGTCACTCTCCAACTAGCCCTCTCCAAACCTACCAGCTTCTGTGGCTTTTCTATTTAGCTCTGAAGGTGAAAAACAGAAAAAAACAAACAAACAAACAAAAAAAAACAACAGCTGTATTCAGCCCAAATTCACTGCATACAAGATTAGAGGTGAGGACAATTTGGGTGTGGTGTTGACATAAAAACCAACATTTGTAGATCAAAGCAGCCTCTAGTTGTATCTGTTACCTTTATCATTCTCTGAAAATCTCAGTTAGCCAGTGATCTTGCTCCACCCTGGAAAAGAAGCTTTGGTGAGCTTCAGCGTGAGATGGAGGAGAATGGAGGCAAGTGGGTGTAGCCTGCATGGGCTGACTTCCTCATCATCCCCTGAAGAAGAATGTGGGGAAAATGAATGTTAATGTGGACAGCAAAGGATTCAAGAATTTAGGTTAGGTGACACTGGATTACAGAGCCCGTGTGTGTGTGTGTGTGTGTGTGTGTGTGTGTGTGTGTGTGTGTGGTGGGGGAGTGTACATGCCAGAAAGGACATTGGAATATTTTGGTCAGAAAAATCTACCATGATTGGCCATGTAGGCTCAATTTAGTCATTTCATCCCTCTGGTCTCAATTCCTGCATTCTTAACAAGAGTACAATACCTATGCTACTGGGCTAGGGATATAGCTCAGTGGTAGAGCACTTGCCTACCAGGCATGAGGCCTGCGGGTCCGTCTTCAGCATTGGAAAAAAAATACCTTCACCATCAGCCTCAGAATTAAATGGAGTAATTCAGTTGCAAACTTGAAGAATACCAGTGTTTCCATAGATAAATGTAAGGCAATGTTAACAGGAAATCCCTGGAAATAAGTGACTATTGGTGGAATGAAAAAACAACCCAAAGAATGACAAACAATTTAATTCAATTGGAACAGGTAGCAATATGAACAACAAATATTTACTAAGCACTTATCGTGTGCCAGGTGCAGTTAATGACTCGGGTCGCAAACGCTTTGGTTTGCAAACAGAAGCATTTGGCAAAATTTTGCTTCCATTCTCAAACTTTGCATCGGGTGACAAACACGACCACGGCCATCTTTCCTCCATGAACACAAATGTGGGCATTTTTCCCAGAATTGTGGAATGAATTTAGTTTTTGAACTATGGTACCACTGTATTTTGCTAAGTGCTATACAAACATTATCTTTTCTAACATTAACAACAAACCAATGAGGTAAAGACTATTATTAGCCCAATGTTACATATTAAGAAACTGAGGAATAGAGAAGTTATGTAATTTGTCCAATATCTCACAGCTAATGAGTAATAATAGAACTGGGATATGAAATGAGGTTTCCAGAGTTGAAACTGCTAAATTATTTTTTCACAGATGCTTAAACCATTTGGAAATATCATGGGAATAGAGCACTAGTTAATAACAATAATATAATAATACCAATGATTATGCTTATGTGGTATTATATGGTGCTAGGCACGTCTATTCATTTTCTTATTCATTTTCTTATTAACGTGCTAGTGATAGAAGTAGTATAGCAAAGTGTACAATTCTGAGGGGTTTGTATCCAGCTCTGTCACTTCCTAAGTATATGATTTTGGGAAAGTTAATTAATTTGCATCCCCATTTCTTAATCTGTAAAATGAAGATAATATTAGTACTCACCGCATATGGTTATGATGAATTGAATGAGTTAATATTTGTAAACTTCTTAGAATGTAGTTATTGCTATGTGCACTTGTTAAACAAATAAACAAATAAGTGCTAAATACATAATTGAGAATTACAAGTATGATAGGCTTACACTCAGGCTCTGCTTTGTGCATTCTCTAAGAAGAGGAAGGAGAAGAAGGAGGAGGAGAAGGAGGAGGGGAAAGAGCAGGAGGAGGAAGAGAGGGAGGAGAGGTGAAGGAGGGGGAGGAGGGGGAGGAGGGGCATGTGTGGGGCTGATTGCAGGCAGCTCTGCCGTTCATGGGTTGACCAGAAGACAGAGGCTCTGCTGTACCGTCCTCTACTGTCTTTTCCTCTCCACACACCCAGCAGTGCCTGCTACTCCTCTGTCCCCTCCAGGGCCTTATACCAGACAGCTGCCCTCCTCTCTCTCTTATTCTTTGAGCTGTACACAAAACAGCCACTATTAGCTCAACCTTTATCTCGGGGGCAGCCTGTTCCCTGCCGGCACCCACCTCTATTCTGTATCAGCCTGTGGCAGGCTGAAGAAGCTGCAGACCAGGTGTGTGGGAAATCACTGTAGCAGTGTCTTCAATCAGGTAGGTTTAGGAAAGGGCAAAAGAAAATAATCCAGACAGGATGCCACCAGCAGATCAGGGATAGAGTGGGGGGGATAATGATTAGGGAAATGAGGAGAAACCAAGGAAGACAGGTGGTACCACCAAAGTGCTAATTCTTTCATATAGAGGTCTGTATTAAGCCACCAAGTCCCTCCAAAACAGAGACAACACCCAGATATTATATTGGCTGAGGCCAC
>PVJO010018838.1:0-35702 GCA_004026905.1 Hystrix cristata | reverse complement strand
GCTCAATGAGACTTCAGGGGAACAAGTGCCCATCAGCACCCTGGGGTTGCCATTTCCCAGCCCTATCAGGGGGTGCTCACAGTTGTGGGGCTGGGCATCTGGACCACAGGGGACACACTGTTCTGCATGGACTTCCTGAGGGCCACAGGGGGCAGAAGCTGTGGCACAGGTTCCAGGAAGCCTGTAATAGAGCAAAGAGTCTCAGTGACTGGCT
This sequence comes from Hystrix cristata, assembly GCA_004026905.1. Taxonomy (NCBI): domain Eukaryota; kingdom Metazoa; phylum Chordata; class Mammalia; order Rodentia; family Hystricidae; genus Hystrix; species Hystrix cristata. The sequence goes on along the minus strand of PVJO010018838.1, from coordinate 35,488 downwards.
GAGCAGAGCAGAGATACCCATGAGGGTGCTGCAGGAGCGGGAGAAGCAGGTGGCACTCCCATGGAGCTCGGTGCTCTCTGCAGGACCCACAGACCCACCTGCTGCAGAAGACGAGCTGGTCTTCAGAACTGGCTCAGGAGTTGCCTGTGGGCTGTCACTTGGAAACCTCAATGGGCAGAGGGAGAGTCAGTGTCTGGGGGCCAAGGAGCCACCCGTTCTCCTGCCACCTTAGGGACTCCCTCAGGAGGGGCAGAGCCACTCACTGGATGTGAATGTAGTGGTCATGCCACCTCTCCCCCTTTGGTACTGGGAAGGCCATTTCTCGAGGAACAGGGGTGATGGGCAACTTTGTTCGCTGGGCCTCAGTGACAGTAACAGCTGTAAAGAACAGGGTTGTCCCAAATCAGTCTAGCCACCTCCCTCCCCAAACCTCTACCTTGGGAGTGGAAGGGTCCCACCCTCCAGTGGCATCAAGCCACAACTCAGACAGCACTCAGGCAGAGAATCTGGGGTGACAAGAGGAAGTGGACATGCAGACTCACCAGGGTCAAAGCTCAGGTCACTGGTGTAGAGGTTCCTGACTAGGAGGTTGGCACACAACCTGATAGTCTTCAGGTGGCCGTAACACCGGCTCAGGTAGACCAGCAGGATATCATGCAGGTCAAGCTGCAGGCAGGTCCAGCGGGCACCCGGGGGGACCATCCCTGCCAGGTCTGCAGGACAGACCTCCAGGTCAGCACTGACCTCCCTACAGCCCCACTTCCACAGCTGCCACCTTGAGTCCCACCCTGACCTGCCCATTGGGCCGCAGAAGCCCAACTGGACCTGCACCATCCCACTCTGGCTAACAGCTGGCCTTCCTCAACCATGCAGGGCCAATCTCAATGTCACCTCTCCTGGGCATCCTAGTCTCAAAGACAAAGGGGAATTGAAGCCACGTGGCTGAGGACTTGAACTCCTTGAAGAGACTGGAGAAAGACACTCGGATAACTTGGCTGTCCTGCAGGGGCAGAGCAAGGCTGTGAGAAGGGGGTAGCAGGCATATGGGTACCATGCACAGCCCCATCCCAAGCACCGCACCTGGGTGGCCACATCCAGGTGGATGACAAAATGCTTGGTAGGCAGGGGCCGGAAGAGTATATATAGGTACCGCCCAGTTAGCCCCAAGGACTGGGTGCTTGTTCTGGGAAGCTGGAGGTAGTTACTGGCACAGACAGAGCCCCGGATCCGATATACGGAGCTCTTCAGGGTTTTGTCCTGGAGAGAGCAGAGTGCAGGCCACAATGGAGTAGGCAGCACCCAGCAACAGTGCCCATCTGGAAGAACCCCCAGGAGGACATCCCAATACCGTCACCACAGCCACATCACCCTCCTTGCTGGATCGCTTCCACTCGTCCACCCTGAAGTATCTGAAGACGTTGAGGAATGGGTGCTGCCACGCTGCGGAGGCGGCACCGTGGTGTAAGGCCTGGCCCTGGGCACCAGCAGGGCACCAAGACCCTCTGCCTTTGCCAGTGTGACTGTGGCCAGGGTGAACGGGCCTGTGAGGGACAGTGGCCAAGCAGGTGAACCCGAACGGGACTCTAACCTATAGCCCGGGATGGAGGTCCTGCACACCGTGGCCGCTGCCCCAGGGAGCCCCGAGAACTCTGACATCCCGGACCCTGATCTGCCCACCGCACGCCGCTACCTCCGGCCATGGCGCCTCACGCTTCCCGCCTTCGCGGCGGCCAGCCACACGCAGGACACGCAGCGCGTCGCTTAGCAACAGACGACCGGCAACGTCGCGTCACTTCCGCTGCCGTGGCTCCGCCCAAGGCCCACGTGAGTGCTCAGCCCCGACTCCTTGCAGATCTCCAGAATTGCCCTGAGACCCCTTCTGGGACTCTCCCAAACTCTAGATTCGGCTCTAGTCTGATCAGTTGTGAGAAAGAGTGGGTTTGCTGACCCTCTCTGGGGTCATTTCTGTGAAGCTGCACTAACTTGTTAGGGAACTTTATTTAAGGAGGGAGAGCACTGAGGTTTGAGGCCTGTCCACAACCGCATGAGCCCAGGCTGGACCTGTGGGAGTACTGGGTCACCCCTGCCCCTTGTGCCAAGTAGTGCCAATGTTCCACAGAGCCCAGCTGAGGCCAGTGTCCCCAACAACCAAAGTTCCTATACTTGTGCCCCAAGGTTCACCACAGCCCCCCCACCCCAAACTTGTAGGACATTCCTGGCCTGTGTCCTGTAGCCAGGTCTGCTGGCTTCAAGAGAGGAGCTAGCATTCTAATACCAGGCCCCTGTTAGGGGGGCTAGAATATCTGTGCAGAGCCAGTTCTTTAACATCCCTAGTCCTATCCTGGAGGCCTGGCCTTGGCACACTGAAGCCAACAGGAAAGGGGGTCAGATGGGTCGATAGACTGCCAGGCAAAGGAAGCCCGATGTCCAACACCTCCTTCAGGTGGACAGCTAGATAAGAAGCCAAGAGACAGAGGTGGGCAGAGCTGTACACTCTGCTGCCCCAAGGGTACCAGAGGGAATGAAGCTATAAGGGGAGTCTGGGTCAGGCCTACAGTCCAGAGCTAGGCACTGGAACTGGACATGAGGACCCATACAATCTCATACAACCTCCAAAGCAAAGCCACTCCAAGAAGCACTTTCTCAACTTTATTAGCCTGGAGCTCTTCCCTGCCAGCCCCAGGGGCTGGTCCCTGGGTACAGTGAGCAGGATTGAGGTCAGACAGTTTTGGCCCCTGGCCCCTGGCAGCTTGGAACAGCTGACTCAAAGGGAACAACAGGTGCAAAAGTCCAAATGCTGGCACTTCAGGTGTGGCTGGCACCCAGCCAGGCCGCATGGTGGATAGGGAACCATGGTCCTCTTCTGGCAAACGGTCCTCCATAGCAGCATTCATTCTCGGGCAGCCACTATGAACAGTTGGTGATTCTAGCCAGGAACTGCTGTGCCCACCACTCGTCCAGGTCGATGGGCACAAAGTCTGTGGGCAAAGAAGCAAAAGGCTAGGCAGTGATGCCACCTTCCAGACTGGTTGGTATCTCTACCCTCGAGCTGACCACAAGCCCCTCACCCATGCTCCAACTATAACAGACACTGAGAAGAAGGTGGTTGGCTCGGGAGTCTCCTCCCCAATTCCCTAGGGCTGAAACCTGGCAGGGCCCAGTTCAGGATCAGTGGGGCTGAGGGAAGATAAGACTGTGGGAGAAGACTCTCTGGAGGTACAGGATCTGGGGGAAGTTCCTGAGGGAATAGGGTTTGGGGGCTCACTCTGCAGCCGGGGATCAGGGGTCCTCTCCACGTACTGCACAGGCTTTGACCCACTCTCACCGGCTGGGCCACCATCCAGCTGTTGCTCCACCTGCTGCCAGGCTGTAAGAGAAGGGCGGTTAGGCTGAGCCAAGCCTCTGGCACCCCTCCCACCTGAGGGCTTGGTGGCCACCTTGGACTCCAGCCCAACACTAGAAGTAAACAGCCTGCTTGGTGGCCACAAGACAAACAGACAGAGAGCTAGGGAGTCAGGCTGCAGTGGAGAAGACAACCTGGAGCCATCCCAGTCCACTTCCTAAGACCTAGCAGCCTGCACCACACCATCTGGCCCCTCACTACCTTCGGATACAAAGCGGACGTTCTCTTCGTGGGCCAGTGTGTAGGTCTCCTGGGTCCCCTCGAGGGATGGGGATGTGGCGAGGGGCCTCCGGCCATTCACTCGATTGAACACAAGCCTTGGCCCTTGACTGCAGAGGGAGGAGGAGACAGACATGGTGGGTGCCCATCCAAGCCCAGGTGCCAACAGTCTTGTTGCCTGGCAGTGCTGCCCACTGCTTCAGACCAGGCCCAGACTGGGTACTTCTTTCTCAACCACAGAACATCTGCCCAGACCAGCCCAAGGCCAAGGGCTCTCTCCTGTAGGCCGAAGGCCCCAGCAGCTCAACTTACACCTACAGCCCTCTCCAGAGTGAAATGAGGGACTGTAAGCCACAGAGGGGCCTCAGCTCTATGTCCCAGACTTCTGGCAAGGCTAGACTCAGTGCCTCTCCACACTGCCCCTCACCCGCCAGAACCCCAAGTTCTGACTTCAGCCATGACCAGATCTCTGTCCCAACCCCACCTACTGGGCCCAGTTTCCACATCTTCCATAGATGCTCCTCCACAGAGCTGACACCCCCAGCATGACAGAACGGACGGAACAATGGGATGGCCTTTACCCTTCCCTCTCCCCAGCTACCCCAGGCCCCAGGGGGATGAGCACTGACCACTGGGTGGTAATTCCTGGGTGGGGACATTTTGACCACAACTCTGGCCCACTCCCTGGAGACCCGACAAAGGGTGACATGAGTGAGACCCCCCACCATGGCACTGCACTAGACATCCAGAGGGGTCAATGGACCTGTCCCAGCCAGAAAGGTACAGGGTAGGGATGGGCTGCCCAGGCTGGCAGCAGTTGGCCAAGCCCTGCACTCAAGAAGCCCAGGGTGGGGCCATGTAGGGAATGGGGCCGCACCTACAGCAGGAGGTGGGAGCCGGAGTCCTGGGCTGCGCCTGCCACTCCGCCAGGCACTCGCGGTCCCGGCTGGCCTGCTCGCTTTCCTGGGCTCAGGTGCCCCAACGCCGCTCTGGGTTCCTCCTCAGATGAGAGGGGCACTAAAATAAAGAGGAGGGTCTTGAGGGGCGCAGGGTCCTGCCAGCCCCGGGCTGGCAGGGTCTAATGGCCACAGAGAATCTGAAGATGTGCACAGGGAAACCTGGAAGGAGATACAGGCTATTCCCTGACCTGCTCATTCTGAGTTTCCCCATAAACCCCAGGGCATAAAGGGTTGTCCTCAACTTAGGAATCTCCTCATGCCTGCAACCACCCCACACTTAAAGAACTTCAAACTCCAGGAAAACCTGAAGACTGGACATCAATCTTTCAAAACAAAAGGAAATTGCCAGGTATAATGGTGCACATCTGAAACCCTAGCATTCAGGAGGCTGATGCAAGATCACTGCAAATTCAAGGCCAGTCTGGGCTACAAAGTTCAAGGCCAGCCTACATCTCATTCACTACATACTGAGACCCTGGCTCAACAAAATAAAACAAAACAAACAAACAAAAAAAGTAAATTACAGCCAGTGTCTATGAATTGCAAGAGGTCAAGGTGGTGGCCCTGGGGCTGGGGCTGGGACAGGGCCCCTGGCAGGGTATACACACAGCCTGCCCCACCCCTGCAGTTATGTAAGGCTGAGTGAGGCTCTGTAGGGAAAAGGGCAGCAGCCCCGGGGTGCACCTGTAGAGTCCAGCCAACTGTGTGTGTTCCTGGGGAGGCTGCCCACAGGCAAGCTCCAGCCTGTGGTGCCAGCACAGACCTCTCATTTAACCCCTCCAGCACCCCCAGGGGAAACCACATGCCCATTTTTTGGCCTAGGAACCCAGACTGGGGGAAAAGGATCCGCTTGTGTCATACGCTGAGAGGAGGCAGCATCAGAATTCAGCAGCAGTCCCCACCCCAAATCCATATTCCTGACTCAGTACCTGCCCCCAAGTCAGCCTCCTAGATGGGTCCCTGCCTTCCTCACTGGGCTGTCCCTTTTTGTCCTGCAAGGCTCATCCCATTGTTCCAACTCTGGTGGTCCCGCCACACCTCCATCTGCCCCTAAGGACAGGTGATCACATGGTCCCATTTTACCTCTTCATCTCTCCTGTCTGTCTCTCACCAGAAGGAAGAATTTGTCAGAGGTGCAGACCCAGCTGGCCTGTTCACCACTGTGGGCAGTGTGCCTAAACCTGTGACCAGCCAGAATAGGAGCCGGTACATGGAACCAGTCAGAAATTTTGGGTCTCTGCCACGTACTAGCAAGAGGACAAGCAACGACCCCACACCCCCCTTCTCCCATAGTTGGTCAGAAAGAGGGATGGTAGGTGATGAAATATGCTATATAGAAGAAACAGCAAGGTGATGGGAAGCGTGGGGTGAGCGATTTTGGAGTGAAGCCCCTGAGAAGATGCAGGAGCAGGGTGGGGTCTCTGTGTGGAGGATCCACAGCTGCCAGAAGGTCCCAGCCCAGGAATGCGGGTGTTGGGGTAGGGGGCATTCCTCAGTGACCTCAGAGGGCGTGGGGACATGAGATCCAGTTAGCACACAACTTGCCCTAGCCACAGCTACTGAAGCTCAGCAGGACAGTGTGCCCAGCCTGGGGTGAGCAGATGGAGGATCTCAGCCATCTACACCATGGCTGGCCTGCTGGGGCCTTTAAGGAGTCTAGAGAGAACAGCCAGTGGGCCTGGGGGTGTCCTTTGACGCTCTTGCCCACTTAAGAGTTCTGGGGAGTGTCATTTTCCCCTCATTCATTTCACCCCCAACTTTGCTGCAGACCTGCCTTTGTGTCCCCAGCAATGGGGCCTTGGAGAGAAAAAAGTCACCCTCCCTGAGCTCCCTGCCTGAGTGACCACAAGGTGGCTCACAGCTTCCTTCCTGGGAAGGAAAGGCAGCACTGAGGGTATAAGCCAGTGGTGGCAAACCTAGGGCACCTGTGCTTCAGCGAGCCGTCTGTATCATTGAAAGCTCTATAAAGTTTGCCATCACTGGTAGGCTAATGTTAGCTAATACTCCCAAGGGCCCCCTCACTCCCTAGGATACACCCCCTTCTCAGGACACTTCCCGGAATTGAACCCCAGGTGCCAATATGACCTTCCATCCCCCCACTCTGCACCTGCCCCCAGTCTCTTTAAGGTGTCTGATGGGCAAGGGCAGGTAGAGGGTGACTGGCTTCTCCTTCGGGGACACAGCCAGAAGGCCTTGAGGGCCAGTACCCAACCATTTCTGTCCTGAACTACTGAGGGCCACCCTGGGGGTTGTCTGTCCTCAACTTGGAAAGCCCCATCCCCCACCTGTGCCCTCCTTGCTCGTGTCCCACATGCCTCACCTGAGCCAGTTCACACACCATCAGCCCCACCACCCGCACCACCGGGGCCTAGGCCACCAGCCCTCAGGTCGGCCCGGGACGGGAGCTAAGTCCACAGGCCAAGGAAACCCATGAATTGAGCCAAAGTAGTAAAGGTTCCGCGGGTGTGTGTTTGTGCGTGTATATGTGTGTGTGTGTGTGTGTGTGTGTGTGTGTGTGTGAGACCTCCAGGTCATGGTCCTCACAGGCCAAAGTGGCCAGAACCGAGTCTCCCCGGGGCACTGGGCAGATGGCTGGTGAGGGAAGGCAAGAGGCTGCAGGCCCCAACGCGCCCCGGGCCTCTACTGGCAGAAGGGGCTGCAGTGAGTGCCCCGGGGCGTCTGGGGCTCCGGGCAGCGGAGAGTAGGGCCTAGCAGGGCCTGGGGAAAACGCGCGCAGTTCTCCTTCAGGGACACTGCCAAAAGCCCTTGAGGGCCAGCTCAGGGAGGACAGCTTCAAACCTTGACCTTGGTCGCCTCAAAGGGTCCAGGCCTGCAGCCCGAGGTCGCCCGGAGCCCCACGTGGCCAGCAAGGTCCACGAGCGCCGGGCCCAGCCCCCGGCCAGGTGGGACCGAAGCACGCCCCGCCCCTTCCCCAAGGTCACCCCGGCCGGTGCGCGCTCACCTCGCCAGGGGCCAAGGTCCCGGCCGCGGCGTCGAGGGCTGCGCCCGCGGCGGGGGCGAAGTAGGCGGCGCGGGCTGCCGGCATTTCAGGAGCTCGCCAAGCCTGCTCTCCACTTGCTGCTGCGTGGGACCTTCGGGCGCGTGAGGGGGAGCGTCAGCGCCGCGGGCCCCCGCAGCGGACCCCCTCCCCGCGTCCAGCCCGCTCCCGCGTCCACCCCGACGCACCTGTGCGGCGTTGCGCGACCAGCTTGCTGGGCCCCTTAGTGATGGTGTACATCGTGCGCCGGCCCACACTCAGGGCCGGCCCGCACCCACACACCCACCCTCCCTCCCAGTCGGCTCACACTATGCAGTCGCGGGGGGCGTCCCCTTTAAATGCGGCGGACGGGGCGGAGCAGGGGCGGGAGGTTCACACACGCCCCCTTCCCTTAAAGGGCCCACACTCTTTTTTAGGGGGGGCTCATTCTTGAACCGCACTAGGATCCAGGTGCGGCGCTGTGCGGTGGGAGCAGGGACGGCGGTCACCAGTGCCGTCCCCAAGCTGACCCAGGTGGAATTGTTGGCGGACAGCACATGACTGTGGGAGGCACTAGCCTTAGGGCCTCCGGATCTGCACGGTCTCCAGGAGGGTAGCTGGAGCGCGGGGACCTCACTTTTTTTTTTTTTTAAAGCCAGATACGAGCTTTATTAGAACACAGACAGTGCTTAAGATTCGTCGCCAGAAGAGTGACTACTCTGATTGTTTTTTTATGTTTTAGATATACATAGTAACATTTATCATAGGGAATTTGTATCTGTACATGATATGTCTCGCTTCTATTTTTTCCCCATCCCCTCCCCTTCCTTCAACCCCTCTTCTCCTTATTTACAAAAGCTCATTTCCATTTTTTCCTTCTATTCTTTTTTTCTTGTCCCTCCCTTACTTTCTCCCTCCCCCCTCCCCTGTTCCCTTTCCCACTTGAACAATTTCTTCACTTTCCCCAATATATATTTTACATTTTGGTCCTTATTTACTCTGTTTCTCACACTAGAGAATGCATGTGGTATTTAAACATTTGTGGGGGACCTCGCTCTTGACAGGAGAAGGGCACCTCACCAGGTCCTAAGGGGCTCTATTCTGGGTGAGGGGCTCTGTGTTGAGGAGTCTCTGCTTGGGTTATCTTTGCTGAGGGGTCTCTTTGTTGAGAAATCTCTGTGCTGGAGGAGTCTCTGTGCTTGGGGGACATCTCTGTGCTAGAAGGAGAGTCCATGTGCTGGGGATGGGGTTCTGTGCACAGCTGGAAGTGTTTCCCCTTGAATTTTTGTTTTGTTTTTTGAGACAGGGTCTCACTCTGTAGCCTAGGCTGCCTTGAACTCGAAGTGATCCTCCTGCCTCAGCCTTCCAGTAGTCCTGGGATTACAGGTATGTGAGAAGCTTCTGTCTGCAGCACTGAGCATAGTCCATGGCTGGGCTGGGGGCAGCATCCCAGCAGGGGTGGGAGCAGGACTTCCCAGTCAAAATCTCCAGATAATCAAGGTGGACCACAGGAAAGGGGTAAGGGGAGGCCCAGGGTAGGATGGGACTAGTGGATCCCATCTGCCAGCTCCTCCTCCCTCCCAGACCTACCCATGCACTGTGTAATTAATCGTGCAACCCCAGGGAAGCTTCTGCCCTAGGAGTAGCTGGACTCTCCGCCATCTCCAGCCCCCTAGGGTCTCTGGGCTCTGCATTGTTCTCAACAGGCTGAAGAACAAAAGCCTCCTCTACTCAGGTGTGGCCTTGAGAAGACAGAGTCGCTGCCTATGTCTGGGAGGTGTGGCCTTGAAAAAACAGAGTGGCTGCCTATGTCTGGGAGTCTGGGCCTAAGCATGCCCCTTAGGAACATGTCCTTCCCGGGCACATTGATTTGCCAGCTGGTTCCTTTCTGCCCCACAGTGCCTATCCCTCCCCTATTAGCACAAAACCAGTGTGTTCTTCAAGGCCAGGATGATCTGTCTGTGATCTGCTCCAGCCTCCCTGGGATCCTTGAGCAAGCAGCTCACTCACATGTTGGGGAGGCAGGACAGGGTGTTGGGTGTGAGGGGTACAGCTGGAGTGTGCCTGTTCCCTGAGCGACAGCCACCCAAAGGCCTAGGAAGAAAAGAGCTGTTAGCTCATAGTAGGGGACAGCATGGGGGTGCAAAACCCCCACCCACCCCGGTGTAGGGAATACATGTCCCCACTCAGAAGGACTTGAGGGGCTGAGGCAGGAGGATTGCCACAAGTTTGAGACAGCCTGGGCTACACAGTGAGTTCAAGGCCAGCCTGGACCAGATAATGAGACCCTGTTGCACAAAATCCCCCAAAAAAGTGTCCCCACAGAAGGCTGGTCAGGATGGCATGGACCTGCCCAGAGCCCAGCCTTGCACAGGCTTGCCCATGGGCAGACGAGTTCAGTTGTTGCTTTAATTACTGGTGGCCAAGCTACGTGGGCCAAATGTCCAGCCCCAACAACAGTCTGGTTCTGAAGTCCAAAACTGGGTTCAGACACCTTCAGAAGGGCTCCTAGGAAAAAGCAGTGGACAGACTGACTCTGATTGGTTGGTGGGGTGAACAAATGGGGGTGAATCTGAGGTTCAGTGGTCCCATGGCAATGGGGAGCCGGGGAAACAGAAGGTAGGAAGAGTCTGGTCTTCCTGAGGGGCCTTCTCAGCCTCCCAGACCCACCCTGGCCTAAGGATAGCCTGACTCTGGTGGGGCTCCCATGGGAAGAGAGTCAGGAGGGCCAGCCAGAGCCCCAGGTCAGGGTCTGGATGGGTGCACCCCCGCCCCTACTCCCCACTACCACTGCCATGATCTCACCTTGGCTGCAGGAGTGGTAAAGTGGGGCCCCAGCAGGACAGAGGAGGGATGCAGGGCAGAGGGTACTGGGAGCTGAGGTTCTATTCAGTCTGGTAGTGTTCCCCAGATTGACACTGTCTTTGCTTGTGAAGTGTCTGCAGAGGCAGTTATTTTGCAGGCAGCAACATTGTCTGTGGTCAGGGAGGTGGGGACGCATTCTGGAAATGGGCAACCGGACAAGAAGGACCTCATTCAGTCAATGCACAGGATAAGAAAAGGCTTTTCCTCACAGACTCCAATCCTATCTTTTTATTATTATTATTATTATTATTTTGGTGCTGGGGATTGAACTCGGGCCCCTGTGCTTGCAAGGCAAGCACTTTAACCACTGAGCTAAATCCCCAGCCCTATTTTTTTTATTTTTATTTTTTACCAAGAACATGCATTGGTACATTGTATACATAATGATCCCATTTATCATGGTTATTTTGTACCTATACATGATGTATCTTGATCCTCCAATCCTAATTTAAAAAGGATTTTTGTTTTTTGAGACAGTGTCTCGCTATATAGTTCAGGCTGGCCTCAAACTCACAGCAAACCTCCTGCCTCAGGCTCCCAAGTGCTGGGATTACAGATGTGCCCCCATGCCCAGCTGCTACTTTTTTTCCACTTGAAAAATGAGGCCAACCTGTACTACATAGTGAGTTCAAGGCCAGCTTGAACTCCATACCAAGACCCTGTCTCAAAAAACAAAACAAAACAAGAAAAAGCATTGAAATGTGATTCTAAGATTTTATGTAAAAGGAGAAAGAAGCTCAAGTTTTCAGGCATCCTCAGTCTTCGAGTTGTAAAATCCATGCCCTGACCAGCCCATGTTCTACCAATAAAGGGGTGACCACAGCCTCCCCCACAAAAAAAAAAAGGCTGTGGCTCAGTATTCCAGCATCCATCACCCAGTTTCCTGGTGGCCTGTTGGCCCACTTCTAAATCTAAACAGAGTGGGCTGAGTGATTATCTACTCTGAGAGGCTGAGAGAGGAGGATCGCAGTGAGTTCAAGGCCAGCCTGAGCAACTTAGTGAGACTTTGTCTCAAAATACAAAAATTTTAAAAGCTGGGGTATTATCTGGTAGCTTGTTTCTTTTTTTTTTTTTTATTCTTTTTTTGGTAGCTTGTTTCTAAGAAGTGGCTTGCCAACTAAATGCTACCAATTCTGGCTTCCTTGCCTCTCCTTTTAGAGTTGGATTCCAGGTTCTTCTCGCCTTGAACAGAAAATTGGACAAAACAAGTAAAAAGCCGGGGCGATGTTTATTTTAAAATAAATAAAACCTCTACAGAACAAGCTTGGGCTGAACAAAGAAAAAAAGGGATAAAAGCAAAAATAAAAGTACACACTGGGGCTGGGGATTTAGCTCAGTGATTAGAGTGCTTGCCTTGCAAGCACAAGGGCCTGAGTTCGATCCCTGGCACCACAAAGGAAAAAAAAAAAAAAGTACATGCTGAGGTTGGGGATTTAGCTCAGTGGTAGAACACTTGCCTAGCCCAAGTTCAATCCCCAGGCCCCGAAACAAACAAAAGTACATGCTGCATCTGGGAGATACAACATGGGCTATCATGGAAAAGTTGGATAGCAAAGTTTTCGTGGCCTCAATGGGTCCTTTTATGCTGTGTAAAGCTCAAGGAAACACGTGAGAACTTCTATATCCAGGTTCTGAAAGCCGGTGCTGGGATCCCACGCCTCAGGCCCATGTCAGGTCCAGGCCATTCTCATGAGAAGTCTACAAGCAGAGCTTTGGGAACTGTTCTGCGCATCTGTCTGGGATCTTGTAATTAATAAGTCATGCCTACTTCCCCAGCCAGCTTTTGCCATGCCCTGCTCTCCTACTTCAGGGGATGCAGTGCAGTGCAAAGGCCCTGGGTTCAATCTTCAGTACAAAAAAAATGTATTCACCTGTAACTTAAGAATGTGACCTTACTTGGAGCTGGAGTAAAAGTCTGAAAATTAAGGCAGAATTTTGAGATGAAACCATCCTGAATTAGGGTAACTTAATATAGTGGTTGGTGCTCTTCTAACAGAAGAAGAGGGACATCTGGACATAGAGGAGGTTGTGTGGAAATGGGGACAGATGTAGCCATGAGCCAAAGGCCTTTGCAAGGAGCTGACACCTGCAAGAAAATAAATTTCTTTTAAGCCACCAATTTTTTTTTTTTTTTTGGTACTGGGAATCAAACTCAGGGCCTCATGCTTGCAAGGCAAACACTCTAAGCACTGAGCTAAATCCCCAGCCTTTTTTTTTTTTTTTTGAAAGCCACCAATTTTGGGGGTAATTTGTTCAGTAACCAAATAATCCCAGCACTTGGGAAGCTGAACCAGGAGGATTGCTGTGAGTTCAAGGCCAGCCTGGGCTACAGAGTAAATGCAAGGCCAGTCTGAATTACATAGTGACCCCTGCCTCAAAAAACTAAAAACAAACAAACATAAATTCCAGAAGCTACAAGAAACTAACATACCAAGGAAAGTGGTGGTGGGTGAGGGATGAGAGGAGGCACTGCAGAGGCTTGGGAAGTAAGCCCAGGGGCATCCACAGCATCCAGTGGTCACTGTAGCATATATAGCTAAATTAGAACTATAGACAGTCATGGTTGGACCCTCAAGGGAGTCGGTGCAGAAAAGAAGACATCAAAACTGTGGCTAAAGGCACAGAAGAAGATTAAAGTCACAATGGCCAGATTTACACATGTCCCTAAAGGATAAACAGAAGCTTGAGATTATTGGTACCACTCTTTCAGGATTATTATTTTGAAATAAACCATTATCTCATTAGGGGTGGGCCATTCTCTCCACCCACTAAAACTAAGACTAAAACCAAAGGCCAAACTAAGACTATAGACTATCAACCAATGTTAATGATGTCATCTGTAGGCCCTTGTTATTAGTGGATCAATATTAGGCAAGCAGCTATACTTGTAATCTCATTGACTGATTACAGTTTTGACCCACATTGTACTCACCTTGTGATTTTGCTCTATAAATCTATCTCAGAGAAGTGGGCTCGTTGGCCACCCATTCAGACTCCTCCTGTCTCTTGAGGTATTCCTATTCCCCGGTAAGTTTTCTTACTCTTGACCTGTTGTTCCTTAGAATTCATTCTTTGATTCTGGGGAACACAAACTCAGCATATCTGACATTTAGCAGGTTGGGAATTATATTTTCCCCTAAATCAACTGGACATCCAGGAAATTCCTGTAGCTAAGGAACCTGACCCACCCTTTTTGTAAAATAAATTTGCAGGTTTGCTGACTCTCGTTGCAGAAAAATAATTTCTGTACTCAGTAAAGAGGCACCAGAAGGGTTTATTAGGCAGAAATTCAAAAGTACACATACTTGGGTGTGCCCTCAAGAGAGAAAGGCACCCCATGAGCTGAAGCTGGGTACATTTATGGGTCTTGGGGTATATTTAAGATGAATGATCTAGTAGGTATATTCCTACTGTCTGTTAGTTTACCCATCTGGCAGGCTATGTCAGAATGCAAGCCATTTACATGTGTCTGAAGTTGAGATATGCTGCCCATTAATATTGCTACTTCCTTAAGGATAAAGGAAGTCCAGTTTACAGGTGAAAAGGACAGGTCCAGAGCCCAATTTACAGGCTTATTGTGTCTTTAAAACCTTTAAGGAATTTTTTGAATGGTATTCTTGGAAGGGAAAAAGGCTTGAGTAACTTTGGTGCCCTGAAGTTACAGGGTTTTTTTTTTTTGTTTTTTTGGTTTTTTTTTTGGTGCTGGGAATCGAACTCAGGGCCTTGTGCTTACAAAGCAAGCACGCTAATCACTGAGCTAAACCTCCAGCCCCTTGTTTTTGTTTTTGTTTTTGTTTTTGAGACAGGATCTCACTATGTAGTCCAGGCTGGCCTTGAACCCATTATGTAACCTAGGCTGGCCTCAAACTTGTGGTGATTCTCCTGCCTCAGTCTCTTGAGTGTTGGAATTATAGGCATGTGCCACCATGCCCGGCTAAAGTGCAATATTAAAATCCTGGTGTCTTTTTTTTTTTTCTCATTTTAAAATTTTTTGGCCCGTGTGTGGTGGTGCACGCCCATAGTCCCACCACTTGGGAGGCTGAGGCAGGGGGATCTCTGTGAGTTTAAGGCCAGCCTGAATTAAAGAGCAAAACCTTGTCTCAAACTGCATCACCCCCCCCATATCCTACCTCACAATGAATAGTGGGCATGTAGGCCTGAGTCCAGAAGAGAAGCTGGGTCCTACTGTTGGCTCCGAGCATGGTGAAGATAGCTGAGGAACGGAGGCACAGTAAGATCTGACTCTCTCTCATTCATCAGGCACTGGTCAGCACTTCCTATAGGCCAGATCCAAGACAGCTGGGAGCAGGTGGGAAGAGAAAGTGCATCCAAAGAATGGGAACAAGGATTGAGGCCAAGGCCAGGAGGTGCCACTGTGAGGGCAGAGGAACCTAAAAATCTCCTATCCCTTGCACAGCACAGAATCCATGACCTGCAGCTCTCTGGACCATGTTGGAAAAGTGGTCCTTGCCATGGTGCTTCCACTCAGTATTATGTAAGTCCTTCAAGGGGGGAATTTGGGAGCCAATTCACTCTCAGGAGCCGGCACTTCTAACCCCAATAATAATCTGGCCTTGCATCAATTCACTTTCGAATTCTCCCTACTCATTCTAAGTAGCTGTCATTTCTCTTTTCCCCCTTTCTCATCTTCAAATGTCTTCTTTTATTAAAAAAAATAATAATCTGGCCTCAACAAATCCAAACTTGGCTACCCACAGAGACATTGTCCCTCAAGGTTCTAGACTGCTGCCAGCATCTGACACACTTGCTTTCCAGGAAACGTGTCCTCACACAGTGACCTCTGTTCAGTTGCATCCACTGCTGCTCTGCCAGCACTGACCTCAGTCAGTACCCAGGGCAGGTGTTTAGTCCACCTGGCAGCTAGCCCAGAGTGATGAACCACTACACATGGACATCAACCTGGGGTTAAGTACTATCAAACATGAGGCTGTTTGCTGAGCACCGTGGGCATTCCTTAAAGCAGCTCCATACAATAAGGGAGGAAGTAAGGAAATGATCTCAGGCTCCTCCCCTCCATACTCAGAGAATCCCAGGTGACGTGTGGGTGTTCAGGCACCCTGGAATCCAAAAACAGGAAGAGATGATGCAAAATCAGGACGGGAAGCAGGGAAGCCCGCTGCAGGGCCCAGTCAGGGTCACAGCAAAAACTGAACATCACCGGATGTGGCAAGGCTGCCTGAGGAGTAGAGGCCTGCTCCTGGACTCCCGAGGCCCCAGCTGGATGCTTTGGGAGGGGTGTCCTGAGGGTCGCCCTACATCAGTGTCCCTGGGCCCCATGACTGGCCCTCTCTGGTCTAACTACACACCCTGGCCATCCCGACTGATGCCTGACCCTGGTCATGCCCTCAACCACAGCCCCAGTCTGATGTCCCAGATAGGGGCCGCTCTCTGGCCAAGCCAGCGAGACGTCCCAACTCTAGGGTCGGCCCTAAGCACTTTCTGGAACTGGGCCCCTCTGAGACGTGAACTGCGAGCTCATCATGAGGGAAGCACTCTTGGGCCCGCGCACGTTGACGTCAGGGACCAGTGACCCCTCCCAGTCAATCCATCCACCTCCAAAATGGCGCAGATCGTCTCAGTGTCTCAGAGAATCCCGGAACACCACGGGACGCTGTTTTAGACCGCCTAGCCCCGCCCTGCCCCAAAATGTCAAGCGCCACGCCCACACCTGGGCCTCGCCCTTCAGATCCTTATGGAGGGGGTGCCCTACGGAAGCTTCGCCTGTCGGTTCCCAATTGCCCACAGTTCCCCTTGCTTTCCCCAGTGTAGGATCGAAAGAAGGCTGTCTTCAAATCCTTGTCTTCATTCTTGCAGTTTCTCCTTTGGCTCGGGGCCACCCCGCGAGACCGCACCACCACGGCGGCAGTTACAGCGCCGGCCCGACTTCCGGGGCGGTGACTATGAATAAACCTTACACACCCGCGGCCCGCGTACGTCACAATTGCTAAGCCTGGTGGACGGCTTGTCGTCCCAACAGCGCCGCTGGTGTAGTGGTATCATGCAAGATTCCCATTCTTGCGACCCGGGTTCGATTCCCGGGCGGCGCAGCTGTAGTTTTATCTAATTTTTCCCATTTTCGGAACACTTACCACGCAGACTTGGAAAAGACCTGAGGCATAAGGGAGCGCCGGCTCCTAGAAGACATGAATGAAACAAACGAGCGTTTCCAAAGGGCGAACTTTCTGGAAACGCCGGCACGCCTTGCGTGAGAGGACGCCTGAGCTGACTGAAGTCAACCGGCAGCTCCGGATCTTCCGTCTGGCGCCAGTCCCCATCCCTGGCTGCACCGGATCGCGGAGCCTTTAAGAGGCAGCGCGCGGGCTCCTGGGAGTAGTTCTTCGGGAGGCCGCTCGGCGGCAGTCCCACGGCTCCCGGCGCTCCCCGCGGCAGAACTGACCACAGCACCGACGCACTCAGTGACGGATCCCGGCGGGACGGGCACGCGGTTGCTATGCTGGTGGCGGCGGCGGCAGAGCGGAACAAAGAGCCCATCCTGAGCGTTCTCCGGCAGTACGTGGACCCCGCCCAGCGAGGTGTCCGCGTGCTCGAGGTGGCCTCGGGCTCCGGCCAGCACGCCGCGCACTTCGCGGAGGCCTTCCCACACGCCGAGTGGCAGCCGTCAGACGTGGACCAGCGCTGCCTGGACAGGTGCGTTCCCTGCCCTGCCCGAACGGACCGTGAGGGTGGGCCCGGGCGGGGGGTCTCGTGAGTGGACCTCTGCGGACCCCGCCCACGCACCGCCCTTCGCAGCATCGCCGCCACTACTCAGTTCCGGGGACTGTCCAACGTGAAGGCCCCTCTGTACCTGGACGTGACCTGGGAGTGGCAGCGGTGGGGCAGCATCTTGCCGCAGTCGCTGGACTTGCTGCTGTGCATCAACATGATCCACATCAGCCCTCTGAGCTGTACAGAGGTGGGTGGCAGTGGTAGTCGCCCCCTGCCCTGTGTAGCGTGCCCCCCCCCGTCCCGGCCTCTTCGCGGCTGGGCAAGGTGACTCCCTGCGTGTCTTGCCTTCCCTTCCCCAGGGGCTCTTCAGAGCAGCGGGGCACCTGCTCAAACCCAAGGCCGTGCTTATCACCTATGGGGTGAGTAACGTGCGGGGGTGGGGCTTGAAGCCTTAGTTGCTTCCTTATCTAGCTGGTCCTTGCCTTTCCCCTTCTTGGGGTTGGGAAGGAGTGTCCTTTTCATTCCGTAAGTCTGTCCCCTGGTCTGCTGAGGAGTGACCCTGGGCCTGCAGATTGTGCCCACCCTGTCTCTGCAGCCCTACGCAGTCAATGGGAAGATCTCTCCCCAGAGCAACGTGGACTTTGACCTAACCCTCAGATGCAGGTCAGATGCAGGGAAGGGGCCTGGCTCAGAGACCGGATGGGATGGATGCCCCTTACCCCTAGCTATGACTCCACCTCTTTTCCCTACCGCAGGAACCCAGAGTGGGGGCTGCGGGACACAGCTTTCTTGGAAGATTTGGGCCAGGCCAGTGGCCTTCTCCTGGAGAAGATGGTAGGTAGGGCTGGGTCAGGTGGGGTGACCTTCCTAGGGAAAAAGGACCATGCCAGCAAAGCTTTTCTCCAGGTGGACATGCCAGCCAATAACAAGTGCCTGATTTTCCGGAAAGAGTAGCCCCTTTCCTTCATCCTCTGTGCCTGCATCCCTGCTAAAGAGTCTGTTGGCCACAAACCAGAACCTGGCTCCTGACTCCCTCTGCTAGCGTTTGGGAATGACCAGTCCCATCTAGTCTGGGCTGTCAAGAATCTGGGCCCAGTCTGCCTTGGAATAAAGCATTTCCTGCTGTCACCTGGTGGATGTCCCCCATATCTCTTTTTTGGGAGCACCTGGCTGGGGGGGTGTGGGAAGGGTCTGACCTGTGGGGTCAGTCTTGGGGGTATCCTGTGCCTTGTTGTTGAAGAGAGGGACAGGGCAGGGCAGAGCTGGTCCCCACCTATGCTCCTGGAGACTCCAGAGCTGCAGGAGGTCACCAAGAGTGAACTGATGCTCCCTGGTGACCTGGTCAAAGATCTAGCTGGTGTTAAGATTCCAGCTGCAGAACAGGCTGAGGGGTAGAGACACCTGGAAGGATCAGAGTCCCTGACCAGTAGTATTAGGTATGAGCTCTAAGGACAAAAGGAGATTTTATTCAGTAGGAAGGTGGGCAGGAAGGGACAGCAGGGTTAGTCCTGGCAGGAGGAGATGGAGAAGGGGTTTAGTCCTAAGTGGGAGAGGACAACAGAGCTAGTCCTGAAAGCGGTTGAGCAGCTCACAGGCCTTCTTCTCAAGCAGCTCCAAGATCTTCTTGACACGCTTCTCACTGGCAGCACGGACATAGCTGCTGGCATCTAGCACAGCCACACCATCATGCACTTCCCCCATGATGATCAGTGGCTCATCACCAGCTGTCACATTAGGACAGGGGCAGGCCCAATCCATGCCACTCAATGTCACCTCTAGGTACTTGGTGCCCAGGAGTTTGAGGCCCATCTTGTCATCTTTGAGCACATCGTCAAGGGCCACTCGGGCAATGCCACTGCCCACCTCAGGCTCCTCTAGCACCTCAGTGAGGCGCCCCACGATGGCAAAGTCACTGCGGCACAGGCTTAACACCAGCTTGCTCCTGAGGCGGCATGCTCGACAGGGTGGTGAGCGAGGCACAGGGCAGGCCTCCTCACAACTCTCACGGCTCTCGAAGTTGTTGCCATTGCCCTCGCAACCACCATAGGCAAAGGCCTGGCATTGCTGTAACAGTGGATTGTAGGCCCAGCGCAGCTCCCAGCCCTGGCAAGGCCCCTGCACAGCTGGCAGTGTGCAGGCATCCCTAGGGCCTCGGGCACAGGCCTGTTGGCATGCCTCATATGTTGTGAAGCCTTGAGCAGCCCCAGCACACTCAAAGACTGGAAAGGTCATGCAGCCACCCCGCTGTGGATCAAAGTGCCAGAAGACACGGTGCAGGGAGGCAGAGTCAGCACAGGACTGTGTGTCTGGCAGGCACTCAGCCAGAGCCATGGTGTAGGAGGTCCCTTCCCTGGCTGGTTCCCTGTGGACCACAGAGAGTGGGAAGTCGGCCCGCAGCAGGCCAGCAGCATTGCGTGCAGTGCAGGTATACAAGCCAGCATCCTCAAGCCGGGCATTGTAGAGCACCAGCTGTCCAATGCTGGTGACCACCACATTGCCATACATCTGGTCAGGACGCATGATCAGGTTTTCCCGCTGGTGGCTCTGCTTCTCCCAGGTCACAGCGGGTGGTGGCCGGCCACTGACATCACAGTGGAGGCTGGCTGTGCCCCCCACGTGTACTGCCTGTGGGGAGGGGCTGCTGTAAAGGGCAGGTGGCATTGGGGCAGCCCCAGGCGTTGGGTGAGCAGTGGTCTCTGTTGGTCCTGGGCTGCTGGGTGGCCAGCTGAGGATGTGCTTGCAGGGCACAACGTGCAGGTGCAGGCCACGAAGACAGGCCTCTGCATCCATGTAGCAGCGGTTATAGTAGGTGAGGCCATCAGAGGCACAGGTGAAGCTGGGCTCCTTTTCACAACGGTCACGGCAGCGGCACACAGGCTGCCCATCCCAGATGTCACAGTCGGAACCCTGCTGTGGGCACTCAAAGCCCTCACAGGAGGCTGCTGTCACAGATGCAGCTGGGCCACCATCAGGGAAGCGGGCTGCCACGCAGCTGTGTAGCCCACACACATTGGTGCAGCACTTCTCAGCAGCTGTGCAGTCCTGGGGGATGGAGCAGCTTAGCATGAGCCTGACATTCTCCAGCCTTCCCCCCAATCTCTGGCCTTGCCCTTATGCCCAGATGAGGATGGGGCAGGATGAGACCCTGCTCTGCAGCCACAGCCAATGAATGCTTCTCCCAAAATCTCGTTCCCCTCTGGAAAGCTGGGAAAGTGGTTTCTGTCCAGTATGATGAGCTATGAGGCCACATGTGCCATTTTTCATGGGAACACCCCAAGTAGAGTTCATGATGGATCCCATCATGCAGTTGAGTATGCCAATCCTGAACTCAAAGGCAGGACAATGGCAGGACAGCTCACTGGTAGAGGGATAGTGTGCACAAGGATCTGGGTCCCCTCCCCAGAACTATATACACACATACAACAGAACATCTGACTGCAGCCGTCTGGCTCCGCTGTGCCCACCCCTCAGAGTTCAGTGTTCCACAGGCCCTGGGTGTGACAGAAAGGTAGTGGCTCACGCAGAGTGCTGCTTGAAGGGTTGATCCCAGGCCTATGTCCACTCTGGTGCCCAGGAAGAAGGGGCAGGTTTTGGGGGGGATTGGGCAGCTCAGGAGAGTAGGGAAGGGGTCTCACTCTTTAGACAGGTAAGGGCAAAGATAGAGTGTCATCTAGGCCTTACACAGGGTATGGCCCAAAGCCTGGCAGAGTGTGGAGAGCCCCAGGAGGAAGTGGTGTATGGGGTTTCGAGTCCCCTCCAGGAAAGGACTGGGAGTGGGGTCCCCAATGCTCACCTGGTCCCCAATGCACTCCCGCTCACAGGTGCTCTGGGCATCCACCCACAGGCTGGGGCTCAGTTGGTTGGGGCACACTCCAGGGTGGCTTCCAGGTTCTGGCAGCAGACTGACCCCCGAAGTCAGCTGGACAACGAAGAACAGAGGCAGGAATGGCAGGAGTAACTGCAGGGTGAGCATGGGGACCACAGGGCCAGGGGGCAGGGGTGTGCGGTCACCAGCCCCTCCTTGGGTCCCTTGGAGCCCAGCTTCCTGAAGGCATCCACTCTTTGGGGCTGCAATCAGTTGGGCCTCCCTTGGAATGGCTGGCCCTCTCTGATGACTCCCCCAGCCTCCTTTGGCCCCTGCTGGAGCCCACAGTAGATCTTCCGGCAGATTGTCTTTCCTGGTTCCACAGTGGGTGGGTTCTGGGGTCTCTCAGAGCTTTTAGAGTCGTCCATGCGGTGTCCGTCCCTCGCCCAGCCACTGTGGATGGCTCCCAGGCTCCAGTAAGCACAGAGAGTGGGAGAGGAGGGGAGGGGCCAGAGGCTCAGAAGCTCAGAGCCACTGGCCAAGGGGGTCACCAAGAGGCGGAGAAGGGCCAGCTCTGGCCTGAGAGGGGGAGAGAAGGGGATTCTGTAACCTGAGCCACTCCACAGGCCAGGCCACAGCCCAGCGGGGATCAAAGTCTCTTTAAAGACCCACTCCCTCAGCTCAGGGGGGAGGGGCAGAGCTGGCAGAGCTCAGCTTCTTTCCCTGACCCCCTGCCTCCCATGCACAGTGGGTTCAGGTACCCACCCCACCCCAACTGACCACTGGCTCAGGTTTTCCCAAGGCAGATCCAGGTTGGCGCCTGTCACCTGTGAGTCCAGGTAAGGCAAAGGAACTCCACCTTCAACCAGCAGATGGTGAGGGTCTGTTTCCTTCTGGAAACCTCCATGACCCTTTCAGTGTCACAATTTCCCTGCAGGTTCAATCTAAAACCTGCTGGGGGTGAGGCCCTGGCAGCCCAGAGCTCAGCCCCTTCTGATTGGGGCAGAGAGGCACAACACAGATGGACTTTGCATTCTCAGAGCCACCCCCACTACTGAAGTTGGGCCCCTGGCTTCTGGCCCAGAACTGCCTCTCAGGCCCTTCCTCAACTGGGCAAAACGGGCAAAAAAATGCAGGTCCCAGAACTGAGGTGTAGCTCACTGGTACAGCACTTGACTAGCATGCTTGGGGCCCAGGGCTGGATCCTTAGCAACATCATATGGACCATCCTGGGTGGAAACAGATGGCCCTGTGGCATGCCACAGACGTGATCACACAGTTTGGAATGTGGCTGTGTGTGGTAACCCTAAGGGTGGCCAAATCCAAGGGCATCTGAGTGCACTCTGAAAAGAGCCAGTGTTCTACAAGTCACTCAGTGACTACAAGCACCCTGGAGTCTTTCCCTGTCTCAACACCACACGCTCTCATGAGGACCAGAATCTACCCTCCAGCTGGACAAGAGGCCCCTCCTCCACAGGGGAGGGGAGGGAGCCAGGCAGGCCCTCAGCAGAGATCAAATGCTGGTGCTGGCAGCAGGACAAAGGACTGCTGGAATCTGCCTTTCCAAAGCCTATGGCTCCAGAGGTCTGGGGCCCCAGGGAGTGATTTTCTGAGACGGGATGGAGAATGTCCATGTGACCCTGTGCCTGACCTCCTGACCCAGGAGCCAGTGTAATAAGAGGCTGATCTGGTCAGAATGGAACCAAAAGATGGTCCCATGCGCCAGTGTCTACAGCTGGGGGTCGGTGGCCCTGATGAAGGGTTGGGGAGGCTGGGCCAGACCTTGGTTGGGGCCTGGAAGGAGTTCTCTGCAGCCTGGTAGCCCCCAGCTGGGAGTGAGGGGGATGCTGCTTGAGGCCCAGGATGCTCCCGACAAACAGCACAGGTGGTACCTAAGCTAGAAGCTGTGGTTCCTGGAGTCTGGGGCCATATTCAAAGTGGAGAGTCCCCAACCCACTCAGCTCAGCTCAGCTCCAGGACACCTCACATACCCCTGGCTGAGCAGGGTCTGGCAGAGCCTGCACTGTGGCAGATGCATTCCTGCAGAGGGTGCCAGTCCCAAGGCTCTGCTCTTGGGGTTCTTGAAGCTGTGGCAGGTTGTGGGGGATAGTCTGCCCTGGGTGGTCCACTGCCAGGGGCTCCTTGTGAGATGGGCTGCCGAAGCTGGCTCCTGTTCCCCAGGAAACAGTATAGCTTGTGATCAGGCCTGGCTGCCCCAGCTCAGGACAGCCAGAGATGAGAATCCAGCTGGCAGCTGCAGGGACACAGGTATCAAGTCGACAAACCTGCTCAGGCTGGGTCAGTGGGCACAAAGCAGTGCTTTGGCATGATACCATGGCCACACACGTGCCACCCATCATGGCCAGATAAAGCCAGAGCCAGCTGTACACAAAACCAGAGAGAGCGGTCACAGCTGAATTACATTTACTGTACAATGAAATAAGAACAGTTCAAAGAACCCAGGAATGGTGAAGTCCAGCAGCAGCGGGGTAGTGTTGATACCGTGTATAAAGGACCATGCAGGTCCTCAAAACAAAGTCTGTGTGATTTTGTTCATGATTCCAAAGAAAGGGCTCATGCTGGCAGCAGCAGGACAGGTGGGTGGGGAAAAGGTGAAGTCCAATGGGCAGGATACCACTACCCAACCTGCTTGTGGTCAGCCTCAGGGTCAGGGAGCCATTGCTGTCAGCTCACACAGCCACAGCCCTCTCCCTGGTGACATGACTCACTTTATAGAACAGCAGAGTATGGTATTGTATGTCCACCTGTAGCAGAACCATCTCAGGACACATGCACTACAAGAGTCCTGGGTGAGACTGGCCATGGCTCAGGGAGGGCTCCTGCTGTGGCTGTGGGCCAGAGGGCAGGAGGTAGAGTTGAGCACCAGTGTAATGGAGGGCTTTGTCACCAGGCCAGGGAGGAGAACAGTCAGAGGGTGATGTCCCCATGGAGAGGGCTGCCCAGGGAACAGAGGAGTAGGAGGAGCACTGTGCAGGATTTGTCCATGGCTTCATGAACGGCAAAATGACCAGACCCTGCTGTGCTCCAGCACAGAGGCTGGCCGATGGGTCCTTGTGAGAGTTTGGTGTTTATCCCTGCAGTCCACAGAGCAGATGAGGCTGCTGTTCCAGGCCGTGACACTGAGAAACAGTTCCAATGATATGTGAGCTCCTGGGCAGAAGGGCCATGTCAGCCAAGGAGCAACTACAGGGACACAGCCAAGGTTGATGAGCACAAGTTGCTAAGAGCAGGAGGCTGGACAGAGGTATCCAGTGACCCAGATGCCACCAGAGGAGCATAGGCTGTGGCTCCATCTCACAAGTCTGCAAACAGCTCTGCATCCTCCACCTGGAGGTGCTGATCTAAGTCTGTGTAGTAAACATCACCAAAGTTGTCAAGTCACAGTGGGAAGGGACCCATAGAGTGGCAAAGATTGGGGTTCTGGGTGGGCCCCGTTTTTTCCCTCTCTTGAATTGTGGGAGCTCCAAGGTACAGGGATGACATCCACAGAGGGTTGGCAGGAGCTACATCCTTTCCTGTAGCACACCAACCACCCTGGTCAAAAATGAAGCTGGGGCCAAGATCACCACCAGAAGCTTCTGGAGGGTGCCCTTGCCCATCTGTTTCCCGGTGGCCCCTATATACCGCCCACACCCCAGGCAAAGTGTATATAAGTTCAAAAAACACCCAGCTGTGCCCACTCCTCCCACTTCCTTAAATCCCTCCTGTAGACATGTGGAACCTTCCCTGTGGCTGATGTGACACTGGAGAGTCCACTTTACCACATGGCTGCAAACAGGCTTCCCTGACAGCCCTTTAAAATACAAAATGGGTGAACTGTTCTCTGTATAAATAAGAAAGGGGAGCCTGGGTCTCTCCTGCCCCAAACCCAGGTAGCCGTGGAGTCAGAGGTTGATTTAGATCAGGGGCCTGTAGCACCAGCAGCCCAGCTGCCCGCAGGCCCCTCTGCTCGTCTACAGAGCGTATTCTCCTACACGCTCCTCCCCTCAACCCAGCCTAGGTGTGGAGGAAACCTGGCACTTTCTAGGCAGGGCTGTGTGGCCAAGTCCTCATACACGCAGCAGGGGCTAGTGCCTGGTCAGGAGCACCCCAGTGTGAGTCTCCCAGAGTCTGCACAGATGGTGCCCACTGGCACTGCTAGGAGATCTTGCAGTTGCTCCGAGAGCAGTTCTGGGGAGGGCTCTGGGGGGGACGGATAGACTTGGACCGCTTAAGGCTGTTGCCTTTGCTGCTGCTGCCTCCGGCCCCACTGGCCAGGGAGTAGGAACGGCCATGCATCATGACAGCATTCATGCCGTTGGCCATTGAGAAGGACTTGAGGTGGCTCTTGATAGTGACAGGCAGTGGAAGCTTGTCGATGAGATGCACAGGGGTGCAGGAGACGATGGCACGGCAGCAGAGATCTTGCAAGCTGAACACTGGGGGTGGGATGGGAGAGGGGTCAGAGAGGCAGGAAGGGAGGTGAGGTAGCCAACTAGCTCTTGCAGCCTGTCACTCTGCAGCCCCTCTGTAGCTCTTTTTAGCCTGGCTGTACCCAGTAAGGTCTGCAGGGCGCGATGAGTGCTCCTTGTGGGCAGGACAGGCCCAGGAAACAACTGGGCTCTGCATGGCTCCCTATGGCTTCATTTTAAGCTGACACTGTGACCACTCCTCTGCCCACAGCAAGGAGTCCTACCGGGAAGCACCACAGCACCAATGGCCCTAGGCCCCATCTCCCTGAGAACAAGGCCAAAGCTAGGGTTCTAATTGAGGAGTTGGCAGAGAATGTGGCACAGACAGAACACTGCAAAGGTGCAATCTGGGCCTCTGTGACTACTCAGCTGTGAGACTCCAGAGCAAAGGAGGATACACAGGTACACAGAGAGCTCCAGTCCTCGCCACAGTGAGGTGGGGTGGGGTGGGAGAATGGGGGTGCTGGGGGGCACAGCAAAGAGATGACCTGCCTACTGCTCAGGGTCCAGAAGGGCAGGTGAGGTGACTGCAACTCCTTTTGGCGGGGGGATCTCAGAATTTGGGGGGGGAGGTACTGGGGATCAAACTCAGGGCCCAGCGCTTGCTAGGCAAGCGCTCTACCACTGAGCTAAATCCCCAACCCTGGTGACTACAACTCTTAAGGAGCCACCTCTACTTGCACTCCCAGAGTACACCTCATACCCTAAAGCCCCCAGACTCTGTCCTCCCAGCCCCACCTCGATTGGGCCTCCAGATCTTCTCCATGCCATGCCGCATGAGCACGATGCGAGAGAGCTCCATGAAGGACTCGATGACGTTGAAGTTGCACAGGGGGCTGACCTCAAAGAAGGTCATGCAGTTCTTCTCTGCATAGGCACGAGCCTGCTCCGTTGGCACTTGCCGCTTGAAGGCCAGGTGCAGCCGGTTCCCAACCAGGATCCGAGGAACCCCAGGTGCATGCTGGGGAGGGGGGGAACTCAGCAGAGGCACAAAGGCAGGACCCCCATATCTGCATTCCAGGATGGGCCAGGCTAGATGGCAGAGACCGGCTGCTTTTCACTTCCAAGACTCAACCCAGTCATGGAGCAGCTATGGCCAGCAGTACGCCCAGGCCCACCCAGCTCAGACCCACACTCTCTCCTGGAGGGGCACAGACCTCCACCTACCTCATCAATCTCCTTGATCCACCGGTCGATGCCATCAAAGGACCAGCGGTTGGTAATGTCATATACCAGCAGGATGCCCTGCAAGGAGAGGCATACAGGTCACCCAGAGGCATAGCTGGGACTGGCCTGCAGTGGAGGTGTTTCCCAGGTAGAAGCGGTCTCAGTTCCTGGGTAGGGCCAGGAACAGTGGCACTGCAGACTTCATGATCAGCAGCATGACAGCCAGGTGGGAAATGGCCTGCCATCCAACAGGAGAAGCATGGGGAGGGGAACTTCTGTGAGTGGGAATGGCCTGGTTCACAAATGTGGCTCCCTCATGAGGACTCAGCTGGACTTTTCAATTTCTTTTCGCCACGTGCAGAAAAGAAATCATTCCAAAAAATCACAGAAGGGGTGGGGCATGGTGGCATAACCCGGCCTTCCAACTACTTGGGAAGATGAGATGGGAGTATGAGAAGGAAGGGTTGCAAGTTCAAGTCCAGCCTGGGCAACATGGTTAAAGCCCAATTCAAAAAAGAAAAGGAAACAAAATCACAGACACTGAAGCACAAACACCAGGTCTGAGATGTGGAAGCTGTGAGGGGCCAGGGAGCTGCAGGATAGGAGCCAAGTGTCCTCATGGTAGTCTATCAACAAACTCCACCCCAGGGATACCCAGGGCAGAGCTGAGCTGAGGCATTTCTGAATTTTCCAACCCAAAACTTGCAGAGCAGGATGTCAGTCACTCTGAAGCCATTTTCACAAGGGCTCCCATCAGCCAGGCGGAGCAGAATTTGCTACGGGGTCTTTCCTGCCACATTCCCTAGAGACCAATTACTCAGAGCTCAGCTCTGAGGTGTCTCCATCTGTGCAGAATATTTCAGCAGTGACATGGAATGGGCTCTCCACAGGTGCCACACAAAGCACACAGCCCACCACACGGGGTTACATGACAATACTGCAAGTCCATCTTTCATCCCACAATTCTGCTTTAAAAGAGGCTCAGGGATCAGAACCCATCCGGATCAGAGAGGGCTACACCACTCCCTCTCTCACAAATCTTCATGCAGCAGAGGACACATACAGAACAAAGAGGAGACATCATCTTAGAATGAAGGAAGAGATTATCTGCATCTCAAAATGTGGACTCCTACTTCCTTTCTTTTTTCAGTGCAGGAGATAGAACCTAGGGACTTGCACATGCTGGCCAAACACTGTATCACTGAGCTACATCTGCAACCCAATGCCTTTCCTTAAACATATCCTTACATTTCTAGAAGACTTAGGTGTAACTCCTCCTCCCCAGGTCCTGTTAAGACAAAGGTCAACATTATTTGAACCCCAGCCTTGCAGTCCCTACCCTCTGGACAGTATAGCAGCTGGGGAGGAACTGCTCTACCCTGGAGGGAAGCTCTAAAGTCAGGTACCACTGAGAAGAACTGACAAATCTGAGACAGTTCAGCTGGTGGAAAATGGTAAGACTGACCATAAACAAATGTATACCCAGGAGTAAGTGCTGCTGCCTGGGTATAGGGATGCAGCCTCTCATTTGTTGCTTGAGGGGTGGAGTAGGGTGGGCAGAGCCATCAAAGGCCCAACAGCACACCCTCCAAGAAGGCAATCCCACTGTGCACTGTGGGGATGCACATCTGGAGGGTGGTCTTCAGGCACATCCTGGTTGATTTCTCAAGGTTGGGGGTGCAGCTCAGTGGGAGAGCACTTGCCTAGCACAGTCCAAACACAGCAAAGGAAACAAAATAAATGTCTGATTGGAGGAGAAAGTTGAGTAAATGATGGTAGAACATACCATACAGACAATAAAAATAACAGATGTATACTTCAGAATATAGTTGTTGGTCACAGAAAGATGCAGAGTAAATCATGAGGTAAGAAATATAAGTTCCTAAATACTATGTCCAGTATGATTTTGTTTTTTTGAGATAGGGTCTAACTATGTAGTTCAGGCTGGCCTCCAACTCACTGTGATCTTCCTGCCTCAGTCTCCCAAGTACTGGGATTATAGGTGTACACCATCACGCCTGGCCAGTATGATTTAACACACAATGCACTGCACAGGAGGTTTACAGCACACACAACATAATGGCATAAGGCTGGTTGGCAGATGGATTTTATTTTCTTGCTTTTGTTGACCCACATTTTCTGCAGTGACCATCATTCCTGTCATATTTGAAACAAATGAGCAGAAGGCCCACCTGCTGGGCTGGAGGGCTAGTCCCAGATCCTACCTCCCCCCACGAGCTGGTTGTTAGGAGCCCTGCCACCCTGCCTGGCCAGCGCCAGCATTCTTAGCTCTGCAGGCCCTTTCTAGGTCTGCCCAAGTCCAGTGAGTTGGGTTATGAGCAGAAGAGACAAGGTGGTTATGAGCAGAAAAGACAAATACTAGTGCTGGTTATATTATAGGCAGAGGGAACAAAAGGATCATAGATTTGCCAGGGAAAACTATCTGGGATGAACTATAAAGCCAGATAGCTCAGAAATCAAAATGATGGGTCAGGGACTTAGATCAGTGGTTAGAGTGCTTGCCTTGCAAGCACATACGCCCTGGGTTCGATCCCCGGCACGAAAAAAAAATCAAAATGAGCTTTATTTTTACTGGAACTAGCCCCACAAGAATTCCAGTATCAACTGTGTGTCTGAAAAGGACAGAACAAGGGGCAAATAGACTCTTCTACCATAATTCTGTCTTTTAAACAATAAAAGTAATACATGCTTTTTTTTGTTTTTTGGTGGTACTGGGGATTGAACCCAGGACTTCTGCACTGAGCTAAATCCCCAGCCCCTCTTTTTACTTTTTTAAGACAAAGTCTTGGTAAGTCACTAAACTGTCTAGGCTGCGTTCAAATTTATGATCCTCTTGCCTCAGCCTTTTAAGAGTGCTGGGATTGCACCCTGCTACACACTCTAATTTTTTAATGACTTTTTTGTGTGTGTGTTGGGAATTGAACTCAGAACCTTGTAGTTGCTAGGCAAGCACTCTAACCACTGGGCTAAATCCCCAGCCCCCACACTCTGACTTTTAGAGCTAATTAGTACTCTAAGGTATAAATAAACACAGGCTCTCTCCTCTGCTAGCTTCCTACCCTCATCCAGGAATAATTCTGGATAACATTTTTCATATCTTCCACATGTCCCTACCCTATGCAGCTCAGTTCTCACAAAGAACCTGGCACCAGGGCTCACACTACCTGAAGCACAGACCCTGGCTCTCCCAGTGGCTGACAGCACTGTGTATCAGGCTCATTAATTCATCTTGGGCAATCCTGCCTTACTGTTAACAAATGCCTTACTGTTAACAAATGCCTGTGAGGTACCTCTAAGTACATAAAGTGTGTGTGTGTGGGCGTGCGTCTGTGTGTATATATATATTTTTTGGTTCAACTTAACCTACAGGACAAATTACTAGAAATGGAATTGCTAGGGCTACAGGAGGGCGTCCTTACTGTTAGAATTTTTAATTTTTTTGTTTTGTTTTTTGAGACAGGATCTTGCTATATAATTTAGGCTGGTCTTGAACTCACTACGTAGCTGTCTTGTCTCCAGGTTAGACTGAGGAGGTTCACTTGAGATTTGGGCAGCCCAAAAAAAGAGACAGAGTCATGGAAGTGTCTGAACATGCCTTTATTTTTAGCGGCTCAGCTCAGCCCAACACAACTCACTGGCTGTTCTCAGGCCCCTAGCCCACCCCTAGCTCGCAACAGTCCTCAGCAACTTAGCCTCTTGCCAGCCCTTGTGACAGTCTACATTTATACCAAAATACACAATAGTGGCCATGTGCCAGTAATGGGCTTGGTTATATAAATTACTTATACTGGCCAGCATCAATCTTGGTTATATCAGTTATTTACACTGAACCCAACAAGGTGTACCTGTGCTGAAATCTTGCTAACTTGGACTTAATGTCCACCAGAACCCCTGTCCCCTGCTGCCTAAACCAAAGTGTAGCCATCTTAGGCTTCATTTTTCCCTAAAATCCACTGCCCTTCAGGCTGTGGGGTGTGATTTTTTTTTTTTAGCAGATATGCAGGCCTACAGGGCTGACCCTTATACCTATTGTCATAAATGCAATACTAGAAGAACTCAGTATAGGTCATAATAGAGTCCCTTATCCTTATATGCTCATGCATACTGTCAACTTTTGGGGCCAGGCTGGCACATTCAGCTGGTCCAAGGCTGGGAGCCAAATCAGCTCTCTAGCTCTTTGCAAATGTCCAATCTAGTCACTTTTCCTGGCCCTGGTCCAGGCCCCTGGCATCTAAGCAGCTAAACACGGGGGCTTTTTCCTGTTAGGCTGCCCCCACTCTGGACAGTGCCTTGTAGGGAATGGAAAGTTGCTCTCCCCTCTGGGCAAACCCCTCTTTTTTCTTGAGAACTCTGGTGCAGTACACAATTTGTAAAACTATAGAAGGCAGCCCTGCTGCCCTTTCTGTAGGCCCAGGGCTGACTGTGCCCTGGCCTGAATATCTTACTGCTTATCCTTTTCTGTGTGGCCTACCTCTTATAGGTCTTGCCACACGGCTTGGGCCCACTCAGGCCAATGGCCAACAAGTCATCCTATGGCCTTTTACATAGAAAGCCATAGAGTCAGTCTTCTATATATCACCTGTTAGTACATATGTTAAGGGGGCCCTCCTCTCAGATAACCATTACCTATATGGCCCTCAGCTCAGCCCATTGACTACTCTGTCTGTATCAGTATCAAACTAAATATTGTCTGTTTCTAGCTGCACAACAATAGCCATCTATTGTGTAGTAGGCCCATGACTTGACCTGTCCATATACCCGGAACTTGCTTGTAGGGGGTTTCCTCTGGCTCCTCAGGTGAATGGGATGATGGTGTAGCATTGTCTATATACTCCACCAGCTCTAATATCTGCTGTAACTCAGCAGAAAGGGAACTTGTGCTCTGTACTCTGTTACTCTAAATATGCTATTTGGCCAGCATCGACACTTAAGTGACCCATCTTGGGGACAAATATCTGAGGCAGCCTGCCAGCCCCTGGATTAATGGTTTGTACCTTTACAGGGACCTCCCCAGTGATTGACTCACAGGGCTGCAAGGCCCTATCTACAACTGCTAGCTGCTTCTCTACAAAGGAATAATTTTTTTTTTTTTTGGGTGCTGGGGCTTGAACTCAGGACCTTGTTCTCTGCAAAGGAATAGCAGGCCTCCATCCCCATCTATAATTGTGACTAAACTCCTAAAGGCACACACAGTCATTTTGTATGCTGCCACAATCCCCAACAAAAGCCCTTAGTGGTTACATGAACATCTAGTTCACAGGGGTGCCTGGGGTCAGTCACCTGCAGGGCTTGTGCCTATTGCACAGCTGGCTTTGCCACCCCAAATGCCTGCTTGGCATCTTCTGTCTAATCTGCCTGCTTGGTGTCTTCTGTCCTACCGGGATACACCCTTTTAGTTCTGGTCGTATAAGGGTTTTATTTGAGAATAATGTCACACATGCTCTGAATATAGGTGTATTTGTTTGTTTGGTGCTGGGGATTGAACTCAGGGCCTTGCACTTGCTAGGCAAGCACTCTAATCACTGAGCTAAATCCCCAGCCTGTATAAGGGTTTTAATATCTGAGCTAAATGGAGAATAAAAGCTCTCCAGTACCTCAGAAGCCCTAGGAAAGTCTATAACTGATTCATGTGGCAGGGCGAGGATACTTCTGTATCTTATCAATACCAGCCTCTGGTATTGTCTCTGTCCCCATCAACTCTCAAAAACTGGACAGAGAGCCCAGGTCTGGACATTGGCCTTGCTGATGGCCTATCTACATGTCCAGACCTGCAAAAGAATCAGAAGTTAACACAAAATCATCAATACAATGAAATAATTGGATATCTCATGGGGCTGACTCATGGAACTGACTATGCAGTTAAGTCCTTTGCCACCACGCAGTCCATGGCATTTAGCAGGGCTGTGCAAATAATCCTGTGGCAAAACAGTGAACATCCATTGTCTTCTTTCTTATGTGAAGCCAGACTGTTCTTGGCAATTTCAATCCCAGGAGGACATCCACGGGTACCAGGAAGATAGGCATGGTATAGGCTCGAGAAGGCAAATGACTTATACCAGAGTCATAGGTGCTTGTTTCACTTTGATGGTACATCCCTTGTAGCCACCTGTGCAGGCCATCTTGCCCGGGAACTTGTCAGGATTGTCATCAATCAGGCTACAGTTTGTCCTGATGCCCACTAACATGAGCACATGTAGTACATTTGTGGGGGACCAATGAACAGGAAGCACAACATGAAGCCCCAGTACTCCGGCATTTCCAACCAGGTACCTTGGTCCTACCCCTAATCAAAATTAAACCTGCATGACATCATCCATGGAGGCCATATAGTTCTGAAAGTTTATGGCCCAAGTCTAAACTATAAGCTTCCCCTGGGGAGCTCTGTTTTTGGAACTGCTGATAGGTGTAACTGGTGTAACTGTCTCCAAAGGGTTAACAGCACATTATCTGCCTGTTTTCAGTCTGCCTGGGCTCCTTTTTTTTTTGGTGCCAGGGATCAAACTCAAGGTCTTGTGCTTGTGAGGCAGGCACTCTAACCACTAAGCTAAATTCCCAGCCCCATCTGCTTGGGTTCCTGCTTCATTTTTATTTTTTGAGACAGGGTCTCACTATGCAGTTCAGGCTGGCCTTGAACTCACTTATGTAGCCCAGGTTGGTCTTGAACTCAAGGCGATCCTCCTGCCTCAGCCTCCCAAGTGCTGGGATTACAGGCATGCTCCACCATGCCCAGCATTAGGCTCCTGCTTCTTTATGGCCTGAACTCCCTTGTTCTTTTCTGCGCCCCTCACCATCTCTTGCGAATGCACTGTAGCTGCTTCCTCCACCCAGCCTTGGGCTCACTCCCAGCTTTAGATTTGCCTCCTGGCTCTTGGTGACTGCCAGTTCCTGCTGCCTTGGTCAAGCTCCTCCCAAGCCAGCCGTATTTGCTGCCACTGTCAGGCAGCCGTATTTGCTGCCACTGTCAGGCAGTGACTGTCCCACATTCGGCTTTATATGATGTGCATCAGACTCCTGGTCTCTGGCTGGAGTCTCTCTAGGCCATTAGTGCTATTGCCACAAGCCAGTTATCTTTAGCCCTGGGAGCCATAACTCAAACACTTGGGCAGAATCTGCTGCCTGCTGCTTTCCTTGTAGTGGCCCCAGCCTGGGCCTTAAGCCTGCTTCCAGCTCTAACTTGGACTCAGAGTTAGATTCTGCTTATAGCTCTGGTGTGGATTCCATGCCAGAAGCCTAAGGAGTGAACTCTGCCCATGTACTGGCTCTGCCACCACCCTTCTTTACCTTCATGGTCTCTCTGGGCTACAGCTCACTGCTTTATTTTCTGTCTCACTACTGGATGGGCCTTCCTGTACAGGAGCAGCTTGGTATCGTTAGCCCCGGAGCTCACTGTGTTGGTGAGCTCTGTTATCTTGGTAGCATGCATTCTTTCTAGACATGATTTACAAGCAGCATGTATTTCTTCATTCAAGGCTCTGCTGTGCACGGTCTCTTCTTTTAACCCCTTGCTGTGGGTGTATCCTCTTAATGAGGGTTTTTCCTTGGCCCAGGCTGTGATGAATCCTGCCACATTATGCCAACTGTCGTGTCACTAGGTCAGACTGAGGAGATTCACTGAAGATTTGAACAGCCCGAAGAAGAGACACAGAGTTGTGGAAATGTCTGAACATGCCTTTATTCTCCCTGCTCAGCTCAGCCACATGCACCTCATGGGCAGTCCTCATAGCCCTAGCCTACCCATTCGTGCAGCAGTCCTCAGACACTTAAGTCTCCTGCCAGCCGTCATTTATACCAAAATATACAAGAATGCCAGGCATAGCGGCTCACACGTATAATTGTAGCACTTGGGAGAGGCTGAGGTAGGAGGATCACTATGAATTTGAGACTACCCCAAACTACATAGTGACTTCAAGGCCAGCCTGGAATACACAGCAAGACCCTATCTCAAAACAAAACAAAACCACAATAGTGGCCATGTGCCAGTCATGACCTTGTTTATACTATAAGTTATTTACACTGGCCAGCATCAACCTTGGTTTTATCAGTTATTTATGAGACTGACAAGGTATGTCTGTGCTGAAATCTTGCTGACTTGGACTTAATGTCCACCGGAAATCACCTCCCCACACACAGTCTGAACCAAAGTAGCCACTTTAGGCTTCATTTTTCCCTACTTCGAGTTTCCCTGGAACTCCCGGCAATCCTCCTGCCTCAGCCTCCTGATTAAAGGTGTGTACCACCATGTCTGGCTCTGTTATAATTATTGATCTATAATTTATACACTAGAAAATATACAGGCTTGAAGCAAAAAAAAAAACTAATTTTGTTGAGGTTATTAATCTTTTTTTGGGGGGGTGCTGGGGATCAAACTCAGGGCCTTGTGCTTGCTGGGCCAGCACTCTACCACTTGACCTAAATCCCCAACCCCTTTTGTTGAGTTTTTGACAAATACATGCACCTATCAGCCCAACTGAGACGAAGAGGTGCTTTATTAAAATTTTGCCAGGGTTGGTGGCATGTATCTCAAGAAGCTGAGGCAGGAAGGTCAGGATTTTAAGGCCAGGCTGGGCATCATGGTAACAATCCATTTCAAAAACAATAACAGTACTATCTGGTGTGTCCAGTGTGGTTCAAGCTCCCAAGGCAAAAAAAGTCAGAGTGGGGGCTGGAATGTAGCTTAGTGATGGAGTACATGCCTAGCATGCCCAAGGGCCTAGGTTCCATCTCCAGCACCACACATACACATGCACACACACACACACAAACGCCAAATGAAACCCTCTTGCCTACAAATACCCAGGCTCTGCCTAGAAGCAACTGATATAATGAAAACGGGGAACAATTGCCAAACTGTGTTCTGATATCCAGGCCTACTTGCCAGGTAACAAGTACGCTGGCATCCTTGTCAGCACTCAC
>PVJO010018837.1:0-35205 GCA_004026905.1 Hystrix cristata | reverse complement strand
TGGTAAATAAGATGAAGACCTTACACTGCTCTGCTTCTTGGATTCTGTCATTCTTTGGGCTTTATTGCTCACTCACTCCTGTCTACAGTCTAGGCATCTTGCACATGTACCAATCTTGTACATGCGGGGATACTTTTAATCACTCTATACCACTCTATATAATTCAGGCTATACCTGAATTTGTATGATTCTTGATTATAGCTTCCTAGAAAATATCCAATACCTTTGTATACCTATACGTTCCTGGACTTCAGCAGTCTGATGTGGGCGCCAAAATGAAAAGTACCTCAAAAGAGGACTGTATAATACTGTTTGATGTTCCTCTTCTCTAAATGCCTGCTGAACACTAAAAATGCCACAAAAATCCAACTGAAGTCCAGAAAACATTTTAAGTACTCTAAGTAAGAACACAGAGAAAACAAAATTATGCTTACAAAATTTTAGCTTTGTCCTCTTAATTTTCTAACATTTCCCATGAAGTGCAATGATGCTTCTCTATTAATCTCAACCTATTCTACCTAGTCTTGCTTCAAGCTTTCCACACACCACCAGCACTTTTCCATTTGACCTGGTGTATTTTTCTCTCTTCTTTCTCTGTAAAGGACCCTGGAGGGCAGGAATCGGCAAATGGAAAAAGAGGGGAGGCAAAAGCCTTAAATGAGGCAAAAGTGGTAGGTGGGTAGGATGCAGAATCCTGTTTATACTACCTTACCCAAGCCCTGTTTTTTTTTTTCTCCTCTTTGCAAACTTATCTTAATTCAGGTGCAGACCTGTGGATGAATTTGCTGAGCTTATTATTTTCTTCTCTTTATTTCTCTATCCATTTATATTTTTAGCCAATAAAAAAGAACTTTCCAAATCTGATATTTAGATAAAAAGCATTCAGAATTGTTTTTGAATATATTTTTAGCTTACACTAGTCAAAGAAGTTATTCCAGTCACTGTTTCTCAGCTTAGAATTACAATTTGGATTTTGTAGACCAAAACAAAGATCTGGGTCTTGAACGAATAGTGAGACATCATTTTAAAGAGAGTGTTTCTGGGTTGGGAATTTAGTTACGTGGTAGTAGGCTTGCCTAGCAGGCACAGGCCCTGAGTTGATCCCCAGGCCCCAAAAAATGAAAGAAAGAGAGAAAGAGAGAAAGAGAGAAAGAGAGAAAGAGAGAAAGAAAGAGAGAAAGAAAGAAAGAAAGAAAGAAAGAAAGAGAGAGAAAGAAAGAAAGAAAGAGAGAAAGAAAGAAAGAGAGAAAGAAAGAGAAAACAAGCAAGCAATTGTTTGGCTGACTTCTTGGCCAGAGTTCATTATGACAGAGTACTGGGACGATGTCACGATACAGTTTTTCAGTATCTTGACATTTATGATGCTGTCCTCTCTCTGTTTTTTATGACTTAACCCATTTTGACCAGAAATCTGCTCACTCCTCTAAGAGTTCCCTCTAGGTGGTCTCATAGTATGCCATATTTTCCTTCATACATTCACCAGCACCATTAGATGATGTGTTTGTGTGATTAATTATTCATATGTATGTGATCACCTGAGTATCAAGAGTAGTAGATGATATGGTGTTTGTCCTTAGTTAATATTTACTGAGTGAATGAATGCAAATATATCATATGTACCTTTCAACATAAAATTTCTATGATTCTACCTCTCAAACGTCCCAGCTGTCAGATAACCTGTGCTGTAACATAAATAAAAGATAGTAGGAATAGGTACATATAATACAAAGGTAAGGTAAAGAACTTCATGGTAAATTGTCTTCTCTTCTCCATACCTGTCAAGTTTTCCCTCCAATGGTGAAAGATCTGCCTTCATAAAGAGCAAGCTAAGTGGATGTTGTGATGTTCACTCCACACGTTCCATGTCTTTTCTTCCTCATCCTCTTTCCCTAGTACTATCAAATGGATTCAGGAGTCAACAGGACAGCATTTTCCCTCATATTGCTAAGATTTGTAAGGCACAGGAATCTTTTATTCATAGACAGACTGTTACCGTGGTAGCCAGGTGGTGTAATTATTTGGGGCCTTTTAAAAAATGCGTCCTTGTCGTTACCCATTTTATCATTTATCCTCAGCACAGTGACTGCCACGCATCCACCAGTTCCATCTTTTTCCTCTTTTCTTGTCTCTTCTCAAGTAAATGTCTTATCAGCATCTTCAAATACACAGTTTTTGTTCTGTTCCTGATGATTAACCTTCAGATCTACATCACCCCACCCACTGACTCCATCCAGAATCCTTCCTGTCTCCAGAAAACTAACAGTCCATACTCTAAGGAGCTGAGGATGACTGAAGTGTGTAAGAGATCAAGTAATCCAAGAGCCTAGAGATTCCTCCATCGAGGGAGGTTTCAAAGGAGAGAAGATGGCAAAGACATTTTTATGAATAACATATTAAAAACTGAATTGTTATTCCAAGTAGATTTTAAGGAGTAAACACATTTTAAATCAATGCCCAGCACATTCAATCATTATGAAGACAAGGATGCTTTTATATATTTACAAAGATGTTTATGGGGCTTATTCCGCTGAATACCTTATGTAAATTCTTAACAATTTGTGATTCACAATATATCTGCTACCTGATTAGCTGATGGCTCATCATACTCAATAAAAGTATTGAGAAATTCATAAACCAGAGGGGATACTTAACTAAATGAAAGAAAAAATATTTCATGAGTTTTCTATTGCCCACTTCACAGTGTCCCAGAACAATCCAAAGCTAGGCTGAGCTTCTTAGAAGAGCTTCCACTGACAAATCGTCTGGTTCTACACAACTAAAGAAACCACACAGAATGGTGCTCTGGAACTCCACCTTAGGAAGTGGCTTCATCTTGGTGGGGATTCTGAGTGACACTGGGTCTCCTGAACTGCTCTGTGCCACACTCGCAGTCCTGTACATGTTGGCCCTGACCAGCAATGGCCTGCTGCTCTTGGTCATCACAATGGATGTCCGGCTCCATGTGCCCATGTACCTCCTGCTTGGGCAGCTCTCTCTCATGGACCTCCTGTTCACATCAGTTGTCACCCCAAAAGCCCTCCTGGATTTTCTGCACATAGAAAACACCATCTCCTTTGGGGGTTGTGCCCTGCAGATGTTCCTGGCACTGACATTGGGTGGTGCAGAGGACCTCTTACTGGCCTTCATGGCCTATGACAGGTATGTGGCCATTTGTCATCCTCTGAATTACATGACCTTCATGAAACCCAGGGTCTGCTGGCTCATGGTGGCCTCAGCATGGATCCTGGCATCCCTGAGTGCTTTAGGACATACTGTATACACAATGCACTTCTCTTTCTGCATGTCCCGGGAAATCAGACACCTTCTCTGTGAGATTCCAAACTTGTTGAAGCTGGCCTGTGCAGACACCTCCAAATATGAGCTCATGGTTTATGTGACAGGTGTGACTTTCCTCTTGCTCCCTCTTTCTGCCATTGTTGGATCCTACAGTCTGATCCTGTTCACCGTGCTCCACATGCCCTCAAAGGAGGGGAGGAAGAAAGCACTTATCACCTGCTCCTCCCACCTGACTGTGGTAGGGATGTTTTATGGGCCTGCTACACTCATGTATGTCCTCCCCAGTTCCTTTCACAACACCAAACAGGATAATATCATCTCTGCTTTCTACACAATTGTCACCCCTGCCCTGAACCCCCTTATCTACAGCCTGAGGAATAAGGAGGTTATGGGGTCTTTCAGGAGGGTCCTGGGGAAATATGTGGTGCCAGCACACCCTGTCTTTTAAGGAGGGCTCATAGCTCATCTCTCTCCATTCTTTCTCCAAGTCAGATTGCTGTACTCATGCATTCTTTAATCTTATACTCTGTCTGAGATATTGCAAACCTTTTTTAAATTTATCCTTTATTTTCTACTTTGTTGCGATGTATTAAGAGATCTTAAACTGAACTCAACACATATCACCATGATTGTTGATTCTCTACATTAAAAAAGAAGTAGTAAAAGAGGAAATTTGGGTGTCATAAACTCACTCTGAGATAGAGGACCATCCTGACACACTACCAAGTAGATATGATAGTTAATTAACTTTCCTTTTCAATGTCATGTAGCATTAAGAAACAATAGAGGTTTTGCATTGAGCAAACTCCAATAGTCCCATTACCACCACAGGATTTATGGATGCTTATATCTCTAATAGAGAAAAAAATCCACAGAATATACATTACATCTCCAATTTATTGAAAAGATAACAATTACTAATGAACAGTAATAAAAATACGTCTGCACCTCCATCTATATCTGGGGAGAAAAATCACCTTTCTTCCATAAGTATAAACACATACATCAAGTTAGTAGAAGGCTCTAAAGAAAGGAAGCTTGATATTTCTGGTAGAAACTTTGAGTAACTTTTAAATGAGACATTTTTACAATGCCTAAAATTAAAATTAAATCAAAGTAATGAATATAATAGCATTTTAAGTCCCCAGGTTTAAGCAGAGGAGATACAATAACAATGACAAAAATCTGTCATGTATGTTGTTTGCATTTTTAAAGAATGTAACCTTACAGATACACAGATGTGTTTTTAAACATCAAAACAATTGCCAAGGAGCATATATCATGGGTGTGAAAATATATTTATGTCTGTGTCCACAGAAAAGGAAGTGTAAAATATGTAATTCAGTAGGCTAAAAATGCTTTGTTACACTGTATCATTTATTGGTGTGGGAAAATTTATAACAGAAGATAAGAAACTAAATTTGTTGAGAATAGAGGTCAAAAATACTTTGGCTTATGTAGATGTCACCATTCTTGAGAAGAGTGCTTTGTGCAAATTCAGAAATTCTTTTCTTTTCAGAAATAATCTTAAATTGCTTAGTTCAAAAAGTTGTGCTGAACTATAAGAGTTAAAGCTAATAACACAAATCCTTATAAAAATTGAGAAAATTCAAAAATTTAGAAAGAAGCAAAAATCATCTATAAAGTCTTCCTTTTACTTTTTGTCTGTGTATATGTATTTTGCTAAATTTATATGTATATGATAAGCACCTTTTATCACTTATAATTTGGTGATCATTCTTCCATAAGGGAATATTCAGAATGTTGATAGAGATGGAGCAAACCAGAGTTCCTGAGTTCTTCCGGAGTTCCTGTCCTATCTCCATTATCTGTATGTCTTTGGACACTAAATTAAACTTTTTGTGCCTTAGTCTGCTCACCTCAAATGTTGTTAAATGTACAAGTTCAATCATATGGCATTAAGTATAGAGTTAATAAGATAATAAATGTTGGGAATTTAGACCATACCTTGTTAAATTCTGCTTAATGTACAAGTTGGCTACTATATGGATGAATATTAAAGACTCTTCAAAACACTTAATGTTGTCTTTTGTTTTAATATTTTAGAAAGAAAATATTTTGTTATTTTTATTGGTGAAACTGTATCTACTTATGGTATACAATATGATGTTTTGTTAGATACATACATTATGGAATTGCTAAGTCAAGTTAATTGATGTGTGCTTTATCTTTCATGTTCTTTGTGGTGAAATCAGTTAAAATACAGAGTACTTTTTCCTCTCTCGATGATTTAATAAGCTCAAATTCCCAAATTGGGCATTTAATTCTTACTCCATGTTGATCCCAGTAAAACTGAACTATTATCTATTGATATAAGATTCTAAAATCTTGGTTTTGTATGTGTTTGTGTTTTATGTGTGTGTGTGTGTGTGTGTTTCTGGGTGTGTGAGAGAGAGAGAAAGAGACAGACAGACAGAAACATAGAGATCACATTAAAAATATCTGCTAACAGAGAATGGTTTAAATTATGAGCCTATCATGTACACGTTCAGGAAAATAAATATTCTTTTTCTAGAGGCAATTCATAATTCTTAAATTCTAAATTACCAATTCAGGATGAAGCAATTATATAAAAGGACATAGCCCTAGGAAAAGCTATACTGCTTTTTAAATATTTATAATTGATAAGACTTTGATACGCATGATTTTACAGACGTTTTCTAGATGAAAGTCAAGGAATAGAACTTTTTATTATTTAATTTATCTCCAGGACATAGAAAAATAGGTTAACTACTTCAAATGACAAATCTCATCCTTAACTTCTAAAAATAAATCTATGAATTCATCAGTGAATTAATTTGTTGACACGTGTAGCATCCTATGATTCAATCACCTTCTGAAAGCCACACCTCTGAATACATGAAACTTTGGTGGACACTTTAGATCTAAACCAAAACAATCCTTCTAGGTATTCATGCCATGTGTATTCTCATTTCACAGTGTGTTAGAATTGGCTCTGCAGGAACAACAGAATATGGCAGTAAGTGACAGGTTGTGACTTCTGAAATTATGTCATAAATGGTCCAAAGCTTTCACCATGGTATTTTGGAACATTCTTTTTGAACCTGAGATACCATGTAAAAATCAAACCATCTTTAAGTTATCTTGATAAAAAAGCCCAAGCCAGTCCAAGTCGGGAGGCTGAAGTACAAAAATGATTGAGGCCTGAGTCTTCCTTTCTCCCTCTGACAACCAGAGGAGTGATTCTACTGACCATTATCTCACTTCTCCCTCTCACTCTCCTACATCTCCCTGAGGGTAACCTGCAAAAACTTGCCCCAGTGACTTCCCACCACCTCTGTGGTTGCTTTTGCAGCTGCCCTGTAGA
The DNA here is from genome assembly GCA_004026905.1 of Hystrix cristata. Taxonomy (NCBI): domain Eukaryota; kingdom Metazoa; phylum Chordata; class Mammalia; order Rodentia; family Hystricidae; genus Hystrix; species Hystrix cristata. The sequence continues at coordinate 28,559 of PVJO010018837.1, read as the reverse complement.
TCGCACTGACCGGAGCCAGTGTTTGGTTGACACCATGGGCACCCTCACATTCCTCATTGTGGGCGGTTCCAAGCTCTGCTGCCATCTCCCTCAGAAGCAGCCAGAAGACTTGCCTCATGGGGCAAAGACCAAGGAGGGAACAGGTCCATTGATGACATCCCTGAAATCCCAACTCCCAGAGTCCTCCAAAGCAGGAGCAGTAAAGATTTCAGCCCTGCCATTTTTGCAGACATGCAACCTTCTCCTGCCATTTTCCATAACAGTGAGTACAGTCAACCATACTGCCAACTTGCATTCACACAATGGACCTACAAATGGAAAACTTTCACTGTGCAGATGACTTTGTAAGACAGGATATTTAACAAAATCTTTATCTATTGGTTTGCTCTCTTATTTTTGATGCAGAATTACTGGAGTTCCCAAACTGAATTTCCTCCTTATTCTCTTAGGCAAGTCAGAAGAACCTGGGAAGAGGTGGGGGAAAAACCGCTTGGGAGTAAAAACATTAAGAATGATGATACCATGTACTAAACTAAAATAGAAGTGGATCAGAGATCTAAACATTAAAACAGAAACACTAAATTTGCCGGAAGATAGAATAGGAAGAACTCTTGAAGACATAGGTGTAGGCAAAAACTTTATGAACAAAATTCAGACTGCATGGGAAATAATACAAAGAATTAGTGACTGGGATCACATCCTATTGAAAAGCTTTTGCACAGCAAAAGAAATCACCAACAGAATGGGGCAAAACCCCACAAAGTGGGAAAAAATTTTTGCCAGCTGTTCCTCAGACAAAGGTCTAATATCTAGAATATATAAAAAACTCAAAAAACTCAGACCCCCCAAATTTAAAGACCCAGTCCAAAAAATGGGTATCTGAAATGAATAGACACTTCTCAGATGAAAAAGTACAAATGGCTAATAAGTATATGAAAAAGTGTTCAACATCACTGGTCATTCAAGAGATGCACATTAAAACAACACTGAGATTCCATTCTCACTCCAGAAAAAACAGCGATTATCAAGAAATCAACCAATAACAAATGCTGACGGGGATGTGGAGAAAAAGGAAACTTCCTCCACTGCTGGTGGGAGTGTAGACTGGTCCAATCATTGTGGAAATGAGTCTGGAGAATCCTCAAAAAACTACAAGCAGAGGTTCCATTTGACCCAGCAATTCCTCTTCTTGATATCTACCCAGAAGAATTTAAAACATCATACCACAGTGATATATGCACAACCACATTTGTAGCAACACAATTTGTAATAGCTAAATCTTGGAAACAACCCAAGTGCCCAGCAACTAATGAATGGCTAAAGAAGATGTGGGGTTTTTTTTAATGCAATGGAATACTACTCTGCCATAGAAAAGGATAAACTTGAAACATTTATAGGTAAATGGATGTGCCTTGAGAACATACTCTTAAGTGAAATAAATCAGGCACACATGAGCACATATCGAATTATTTCTCTGGTATGAGAAACCGTAAGTGTAAATAAGGACAAAAATGTATAATAGATATTGTGAAAAAGAAACAAAATATTAAAATGAGAAGAGAACTAGGGAGGGAGGAGGGGGAAAGAAGGTAGAGGAAAAGGAAAGAAAAGAAAAAAAGAAAAGAAAAAAGAAAAAATGGAAAAATGTAAACTAAGATTTTGTAAATAAGGAAGGGAAGAGGAGTTGAAGGGAGGGTGGGGAAGGGGAGAGAAAAGAATAATGATAGCCAGTTGATTAATTGGCAGTGTAAATACTTTGTATTTTTCATAAGTGTTGGAAATTTTTTCTCAAGTTTCAAGTCGCTTATTCTTAATTTACTCCTGAGTAAGGACAAACATGACAATTTCTTCACATTCTAGGAAAGGAAACACTAGCTGTTCATTGATGGAAGGGGGATGATGAAAATCTTCTGGTTCTGTCCAAGTAGAAAAGCTGAGTACAAATGTGAAAACTGCACTGTCTTCGCTTGTCTCCATGGAAATGCCAATATACATGAGAAGCAAGTTAGGTTCTTGTATGATGTCTCCCTAGACACTGTTCTCCTGTCAACTACTGATATATTGAAACAATCAGCAATTCTATTCTACTTGAATTCTGTAATTCACTCAAATCTTTCATCTTTTTATTTGAAAATATATAAAACATTGAGGATAAAAAGTATGCCCCTCACAAAGTGAGAATTGGTATCTAGACTCTAAAAGAGGTAGAATTAATTGATAGAACTAAAGCATTAACATACACTGAGACTAAAGCTGCATCTCAAGCAATCTCATTCATTTTAACCAACATATACTAACTAGAACTTGGCCTAGAGCTATTCCAATAGGCATCAAACAGTTCTAAAAAGATGTGCATTGACCAGTTTGGCAGCACATTCCTATATTCCCAGCACTTAGGAGGGTGAGGCAGAAGGATCGCCATGAGTTCGAGACCAACCTGGGCTACTTAGTGAGTTCAAGGCCAGCCTGAAATATGTAGTGTGACCCTGTCTCAAAACAACACATAGGCACTGAATTCAAGAAGGCAAACAAGGGGTTGGGGGTTTAGCTCAATGGTTAGAGTGCTTGCCTAGCAAACACAGGGCCCTGAGTTCGATCCCCAGCACCAAAAAAAAAAAAAAAAGACGGCAAACAAACTTCATATATCCAGTGAGCAAACAACAGATTATACAGTACTTACAAATTTTAAATTAGCCTGTCAAAACACTGGTTGATTTTTTCTTGTGCCAAGTTTCTGCTACCTTATAAGTTAGGATAAGCACTCAATGTCATATGTCAGTTCTCCATCTGCATTTTTCTCTTGTGTGCATTACCTTCTGTAATGAACATTTCTGTAACCCAGGCAATTAAGACCAACAAATTAATCATATAATTTGTCTCTACCCTGGGAGTTTTGGAATTAGTATATGATTTTTAAAGTAACATCTAAACTATGTGTTTTTCAAGTTTAATTGAATGTTTGTTAGAAATAACAAAAAAATTTAATTTACTATTCTGATAACCAATATACAGAGAAATATAAAATTATAGAGCAAATAAAAATCAAAGCAAATTTTAAGAACTAAAAATATATTAAATTCCTTCCCTCCTTCTTTCCTTGTTTTCTTCTATCCTTTGCTTAATTCTCAGTCAAGTTCCTGCTAAAAGCCTGGAATTCTGGCCAGGCATAGTGGCACACACCTGTAATCCCAGCACTTGGGAGGCTGAAGCAGGAGTATCACTGTGAGTTTGAGGCCAGACTGGACTACGGCAAGACTCTGTCTCAAGGAAGAAAAAAAGAAAGAAAAAAAAAAAAAGCCTGGGATTCTGGAAAGTGCTAGATTACTTAAGATTATAGGACATAGCCTTTGGGTGCTATACGTTATGACTTATATCTAGATGTCCCCCCAAAGCCTCATAGGCTCAGAGACAGGACTTTGGGAAGGTGACTGGCTAATGGGGACACTGTTTTCATTGGTGGATTAGTCTACTAATAAATGTATAGCTAAATGTGCTGTTGAGAGGTGGGTCCTAGTCAGAAAAAGCAGAATTCTGGGGGCATGGCCCCAAAAGGTGTATCTCCCTCCCTAATTCCTCCCTTTGCTCTCCACTTCCTCCCCACCATAATGTGAGAATCTTCCTCATCCTCAAGTTTCTCAAACTCCATACGCTATGTTACACATATTTTACTGAAGCACTGCTAAAAAGAAGGAATAAAACTTACTGACTACAGCGAATGATGAGATTTGTGATGATCACTGAAATGATTAAATGGCAACACAGGAACATAGAAACAGTAAAGTTTAATTTAGCCTAGTTTTGGAAAACCATAAGAAAATGTTTTTAATTTGAGGGAGGTTGTGCCCAGCAAAATCTGATATATAAGAGTTGTCTATACATAATGGAATACTATTCATCTATAAAGAATGATAAACTAGAGTCTTGTAGGAAAATGGATGGGCCTGGAAAATATAATATTAAGTGAAATAAACCAGTCTCGCAAGCCAGAATACCACACAGTATCCCTCATTTAGTGAGGTAAAATACAAACAAAAGAAAAGGGTAAACAATGGATACAAAAAGACAAAGTGTTAGATATAAGCTAATAGACAGAGGTTTCAAAGGAACAAGAAGAGGGCAAAGGGGGAGGGGAATGGAAATCCAGAGAAATAATGATATCTTAAAAATAAGAACCTAATAACCCAAACTTAACTCAGTGACATGTACACTGGGTACTATAGTAACTTTATATAGTTGTGACTTACTGCTGTATGTAGGTAGTTGTTTACATTTCTCACTGTCATAAGAAAAAGGCACAATTTATTGTGGTCTGTAAGCTTGCATAATGGCCTGTAAGTTTGTGTAATTTTGGATAAATTTTAATAAAAATCTATATAAAAATAGAGTTGTCACATAGAGGAAAAAATTTTCAGGCACTGGGAAAAGCTTAGACCTTTGAAGGAAGCAGAACCCCACTGGTATGTGTAAAATACAAGTTGTATATGGGGGCAGGAGGGAAATCAAATTAGATAGGAAAACAGATACCATGTTATGTAATGAACCTTGTGGATCCTAAGAAGGATGTTTAATTTCATCCTGGATGTGTTTTGTTTTAAAGATCCCACTAATCTTAAACACTCTGCCTCTATTAATATAGAAGGAAACAAGTATTTTTTAAAATAAGTGTGCCTTAAAGTATGGCCTTAAATGAATATCCCCTTGTGATATAGCCATTGCTACAAAATACACAATATACAAAATACAAAATACACAAAATACACAATATATACTATGTTACACATATTTTATTTATGGTGTTCTACCATAAAAATAAATTAAAAGTATAGTAAGTTTTTGACACTTACAAATATGCTTGATGAAATGGAACCCAAGTCAACACTCAGAAATCAATAGCATTCCTGTACACAAACAACAGATTCACCAAGAGAGAAATTAGGGAAACAACACCTTTCACAATGGCATCGACAAATCAAGTATCTAGGAATCAATCTAACAAAGAAAGTAAAAGATCTATACAATGAAAACTACAGTACTTTGAAAAAGGAGATTGAAGAAGATATCAGAAAGTGGAAAGATATCTGCTCCTGGGTAGGAAGAACTAATATAGTGAAAATGGCCATACTTCCAAAACTGCTATACAGATTTAATGCAATCCCAATTAAATTACCAATAAGATACCTTGCAGAATTAGAGAAGAAAATCCTAAAATTCATTTGGAACCGAAAGAAACCTAGAATAGCAAAAGCAATTCTGGGCAACAAAAGCAAAGCAGGGGCCATCACAATTCCTGACCTAAAAGTATATTACAAAGCTACTATAATAAAAACAGCATGGTACTGGCACAAAAACAGACCCCAGGACCAATGGAACAGATTAGAAGATGAAGAAACAGGTCCAAACACCTTATTTTTGACACCTTATTTTTGACACCTCTCAGTCACCTTATTTTTGACAAAGGGGCCAAACAACCTCACTGGAAGAAAGATAGCCTCGTTAACAAATAGTGCTGGAAAAACTGGCTTGCCACATGCTGAAGGTTAAACTAGACCTGTATCTTCCCCATGCACTACGCTAAAATCAAAGTGGATCAAAGATCTAAATATTAAAACAGAAACACTAAATCTATTGGAAGATAGAATAGATCGAACTCTTGAAAACATAGGTGTAGGCAAGGACATTATGAACAAATCCCTAGTTGCCCAGGAAATAACACAAAGAATCAACAACTAAGATCTAATCTTATTTAAAAGCTTTTGCACAGCAAAAGAAACCACCAACAGAGTGAAGAGACAACCCACAGCATGGGAAAAATTTTTTGCCAGCTATTCCTCCGACAAAGGACTAACATCTCGAATATATAAAGAACAAAAAAACAGAACCCCCAAATTTAAAGACTCAATCCAAAAGTGGGCAACTGAAATGAACAGACATTTCTCTGATGAAGAAGTAGAAACAGCAGATGGACATATGAAAAAATGTTCAACATCACTGGTCATTCAAGAGATGCAAATTAAAACAACCCTGAGATTGTGCCTCATTCCAGAAAGAATGGCTATTATCAACCAATCAGGCAATAACAAATGGTGGAGGGGCTGTGGGGAGAAAGGAACCCTTCTCCACTGTTGGGGGGATTGTAGTCTGATACAACTGCTATGGCTATCACTGTGGAGATTCCTCAGGGAACTAGGACTAGAGATTCCATTTGACCCAGTTTTTCCCCTTCTTGGTATCTTCCCAAAAGAATTAAAAGCATCATACCACAGTGATATGTGCACACCCATGTTTATAGTGGCACAGTTAGTAATAGCTAAATCTTGGAAACAGCCCAAATGCCCATCAACAGCAGAATGGATAAAGAAAATGTGGGGTTTTTATGTAATGGAGTACTACTCTGCCATAAAGAATGATAAGTTTGAGATATGCCTAGGTAAATGGATGCATCTTGAGACCATACTCTTAAGTGAAACAAATTCGACACACATGTTTAAATATTGCATTGTTTCTCTGGTGTGAGAAACTGAAAGTGTAAATAAAGAATAAAATGTATTATATTGGGAAAGGGAAGAAAATGTCCAAATGGGAAAGGGAACAAGGGAGGGGGAAAGGAACAGAGGGACAAGAGAAATAAGAAATGGAAGGAAAGAGTGGATACAAAGCTTTTGTAAATAAGGAGGGAGGAGAGGTGAGAGGAGGGAAGAGGAATAGGAAAAAAAGAAGCAGTGAGATATATCATGTACAGGGACAAATTCCCCATGATGAATGTTATGACTATGTACATCTAAAATGTACCATTAAAATAAAATAAATTTTTAAAAAAGAGTCAATAATAAAGATTTTTAAAAAGAAGAAAATTATTACAGAAAAAAAACGAATCACCTATAAAGGAAAACCCATCAGAATCACAGCAGACTTCTCAACACAAACCCTTAAGTCAAGGAGAGCCCGGAGCAAAGTATTTCAAACCCTAAAAAAAAACAGTTTCCAACCCAGATTGATGTTCCCAGCCAAATTATCTTTCAAATTCAACAGTCAAATAAGATATTTCCACGACAAAGAACAACTGAAGAAATTCATGACCGCTAAGCCAATACTACAGAATATTTTGAAGAATATCATAGAAAGTGAAAAAGGAGGCTGTAACTCTAAGGATACCAATAAAAGGAATCCACCAGGCAAAACAAGTAGTTAAACAGAAGGGAAAAACACGACCAACAACAGAAGAAGACTATGACAAAAATGAGTCAATACATAACAGTTACAACTATCAATGTAAATGGCCTCAACTCACCAATAAAAAGAAACAGACTGGCAGAATGGATCAAGAAACAGGATCCATCAAATGCTGCATCCAAGAAACACATTTAACCCAAAAAGAAATTCGTAGACTGAAAATCAAAGGATGGAAAACAATACTTCATGCAACAGGAACCCAGGAAAAAGCAGGAGTAGCTATCCTAATTGCAGACAAAGTGAGCTTCGAGCCAAGACTGGTCAAGAGAGACAAAGAAGATAATTACATACTGGTTAAGGGAAAACTCCAAGAGTAAGAAATAACAATCATTACTATTTATGCACCAAATACCAGTGCACCTAACTAAATGAAACAATTATTAAAGAACATGAAAGATAAACACAAACACAATTATAGTGAGAGACCTCAACACCCCACTGTCACAAATAGACAAATCAACTAGACAAAAAAATCAACAAAGAAATATCAGAGCTGAATCAAATCTGTGAACAAATGGACCTAGCAGATGTCCACAGAGTGTTCCACCCCACAACATCAGAATACACATTCTTCTCAGCTGCACATAGGACATTCTCCAAAATAGACCACATACTAGCTCATAGAACATGCTTAAGTAAATGCAAAGGAATCTAAATTATCCCATGCATACTATCTCATAAAGCATACTTAACTAAATGTAAAAGAATTGAAATTATCCCATGCATATTATCAGACCATAGTGCAATGAAATTGGAAATCAATGGTAAAAGAAACCAAAAAAACCACATAAACACATGGAAATTAAATAACATCCTCCTGAACAACAGCTGGGTCACAGAAGAAATTAAAGAAATTAAGCAATTTATACAATTAAATGATAATGACAATACAACATACTGGAATTTATGGGATGCAATGAAAGCAGGGCTATGAGGGAAATTCATTGCATTGAACTCACACATCAGAAAAACAAAATGAGCTCAAATAAACAATCTAATGTTGAACCTCAAATGTCTAGAAAAAGAACAAACCAAACCCAAAGGTCATACAGAGAGGAAATTATAAAGATCAGAACTGAAATTAATGCAACTGAGACTAAGAAAACAATACAAAGAATCAATGAATTAAAGAGCTGGTTCTTTGAAAGATTAAATAAAATTGACAAACCCCTAGCTGATCTTATCAAAAAAAGGAAAGAAATGACTCAAATCCATGCAATTAAAAAATGAAAAGGGTGAAGTCACAACTGACCCTGCAGAAATCCAAAGTATCGTCAGTACCTACTTCAAAAACCTATACTCAAACAAGATGGAAAACACAGAATAAATGGACAGATTCTTAGATTCATATGAATTACCAAAGTTGAGTCAAGAAGAAATAAAAATGCTAAATAACCCAATATCATCCACTGAAATTGAAGAGGTAATTAAAAACCTACCAATAAAGAAAAGTCCAGGTCCTGAGGGATTCACAACTGAATTCTACAAGAAATTCAAAGATGATCTAATACCACTACTCCTCAAAGTCTTTAAGGAAATTGAAAGGGAAGCAGTACTCCCAAAATCATTCCAGGAAGCAAGTATTACCCTGATACCAAAACCAGAAAAGGATCCAACAAAAAAAGAGAACTACAGGCCAATTTCCCTAATGAACATAGATGCAAAAATTCTCAATAAGATACTGGCAAACAGAATACAATGAATTTTCAAGAAGATTATACATTACAGCCAAGTGGGATTCATCCCAGGGATGCAGGGAATCATTCAACATATGCAAATCAATAAATGTAATACACCATATCAACAGAATCAAAGACAAAAATCACATGATCATTTCAATAGATGCAGAAAAACCATTTGACAAGATCCAACACCCATTCATGATAAAAAAAAAACCCTACAGAAATTAGGAATAGATGGTCTATATCTCAATCTGATAAAAGCCATCTATCATAATCCAACAGCCAACATCATACTAAATGGTCAAAAATTGGAAGCTTTCTCTCTAAATTCAGGAACAAGACAAGGCTATCCACTATCACCACTCTTATTCAATATAGTTCTGGAAACATTAGCCAGAACAATTAGGCAAGAGAAAGAAATAAAAGGAATAAAGATAGAAAAGGAAGAAGTTAAGCTAGAATTATTTGCAGATGACATGATACTCTACATAGAAGACCCCAAAAACTCCATCAAAAAAACTTCTAGATTTAATAACCAAATTCATTTGTGTAGCTGGATACAAAATCAACACTCAAAAATCAATAGCATTTCTATATACAAATAATAAACTCACTGAGAAAGAAATTAGGGAAGATACACCTTTCACAAAGCATAAAAAAATGAAATACTTAGCAATCAATCTAACAAAGCAAGTAAAAGATCTTTACAGTGAAAACTATAGTACTCTAAAAAAGGAAATTGAAAAAGATGTCAGAAAATAGAAAGACATCCCATGTTCTTGGGTAGGAAGAACCAACATAGTGAAAATGGCCATACTTCTTAAATTACTATACAGATTTAATGCAATTCCAATCAAAATACCAATAGAATACTTCACAGAATTAGAGAAAGCAATCATGAAATTCATCTGGAACCAGAAGAGACCAAGAATAGCAAAGACAAGAATAGCAGAAACAATTCTGGGCAACAGGGCCAAAGCAGGGGGAATCACAATCCCTGACTTGAAATTATACTATAGAACTACTGTGATAAAATCCGCATGGTACTGACATGGTACTGGCAAAAAGACAGTACCGTGGTACCGGCAAGAGACAGTACCATGGTACCAGCAAAAAGACAGACCTGAGGATCAGTGGAACAGGTTAAAAGACACAGAAACAACTCCAAACACACTCAAATACCCCATCTTCGACAAAGGAGCCAAACACCCTCACTGGAAGAAAGATAGCCTCTTTAATAAATGGTGCTGGAAAAATTGGCTTGCCACATGCTGAAAACTAAAACTAGATACATGTCTCTCACCATGTACTAAACTAAAATCAAAGTGGATCAGAGATCTAAACATTAAAACAGAAAAACTAAATCTACTGAAAGATAGAATAGGAAGAACTCTTGAAGACATAGGGATAGGAAAAAAAATTTATGAACAAAACTCAGACTGCACGGGAAACAGCACAAAGGATCAGCACTTGGGATCACATCCTATTAAAAAGTTTCTGCACAGAAAGAGAAAACACCAAAGGAGTGGCACAAAAACCCACAGAGTGGGAAAAAATTTTTACCAACCATTCCTCAGACAAAAGTCTAACATCTAGAATATATAAAGAACTCAGAAAAATCAGACCCCCCCAAATTTAGAGACCCAATCCAAAAATGGGTATCTGAAATGAATAGAACAGGTTAGAAGATGAAGAGATACATCTTCTCTCAGATGAAGAAATACAAATGGCAAACAAATATATGAAAAACTGTTCAACATCACTGGTCATTCAAGAGATGCAAATCAAAACAATATTAAAATTTCATTTCACTCCAGAAAGACCAGCTATCATCCAGAAATCAACCGATAACAAATGCTGGTGGGGCTGTGGGGAAAAAGGAACCCTCTTCCACTGTTGGTGGGAATGTAGGCTGGTCCAACCATTGTTGAAATCAGTGTAGAGATTCCTCAAAAAACTACAACTAGAGGTTCCATTTGACCCAGCTATTCCTCTGCTTGGTATCTTCCCAGAAGAATTAAAAGCATTGCACCACAGTGATATATGTACAACTATGTTTATAGCAACACAGTTTGTAATAGCTAAGACTTGGAAACAATCCAAATGCCCAACAACTAATGAATGGCTAAAGCAGATGTGGTTTTTCTATACAATGGAGTGTTACTCTGCGATAAAAAAAGGATAAATTTGAGATATTTCTAGGTAAATGGATGTACCTTGAGAACATACTCTTAAGTGAAATAAATCAAACACTCGTGAGTACGTATCAAATTGTTTCTCTGGTATGAGAAGCTGTAAGCATGAATAAGGACAAGAAAGTACAATAGATACCAAGTAAAATAAAGATAATATTCAATAGGGAGGAGAATCAGAAAGGCAGGAGGGGGGAAAGAAGGAAAGGAAAAAGAAAAGAAAGGGGAAAAGGGGAGAAATGTAAATAAAGCTACTGTAAATAGAGAAGGGAGGGGGAGTGACAGGCAGGGAGAGGGGAAGAGAGGAGTGGGGAAGAAAGGGGAAACCAAGATGTATCATGTACAGGTACAAATTAACTATGATGAATGTGATCACTATGTATACAATGTATCAATACATGTTTTTGGAAATAAAATAAAATTTAAAAAAAGAAAATAGACAAAATAAAAAAATAAAAATTTCCTCTCTCAGACTAGTTTTTGGGTTTAATTTGTTTTTCTTTTTCTAGATGTTTGAGGTTCAATATTAGGTTGTGTATTTGAGTTTGCTCTGTTTTCCTGATGTGGGAGTTCAACACAATGAATTTCCCTCATAGCACTGTTTTCATTGTATTAGCATTATCATTTAACTGTATAAATTGCCTAATTTCTTCTTTGATTTCTTCTGTGACCCAGATGTTTTTCAGGAGGATGCTATTTAGTTTTCATATGTTTATGTTGTTTTGTTTTGGTTTTTTTTGTTTGTTTGTTTATTTCTGTTATCATTGATTTCCAGTTTCATTGCACTATGATCTGTTAGTATGCATGGGATAATTTTAATTCCCTTACATTTACTTAAGCATGCTTTATGCACTAGTATGTGGCCTATTTTGAAAAATGTCCCATGTGCAGCTGAGAAGAATGCGTATTTTGCTGTTATTGGGTGGAACACTCTGTAGACATCTGCTAAGTCCATTTGTTCACAGGTTTGATTCAGTTCTGATATTTCTTTGTTAATTTTTTGTCTAGTTAATCTATTTGTGACAGAGGGATATAAAAGTCTCCCATTATAATTGAGTTAGTGTTTAATTTGATCTTTCATGTTTCTTAATATTTGTTTTATGTAGTTAGGTGCACTGATAATTGGTGCATAGATATTAATGATTGTTATTTCTTCCTCTTGGAGTTTTCCCTGGAGAAGTATGTAATGACCTTCTTTGTCCCTCTTGATCAGTCTTGGTTTGAAGTTCACTTTGTCTGACATTAGAATAGGTACCCCTGCTTTTTTCTGGGTTCCTGTTGCCTGAAATACTGTTTTCCTTCCTTTGTTTTTCAGTCTATGAATTTCCTTTTGGGTTAAATGTGTTTCTTATATGCAGCATATTGATGGATCTTGTTTCCTGATCCATTTTGCCAGTCTACTTCTTTTGATTGGTGAGTTGAGACCACTTACATTGCTGGTTACAACTGTTATGTAATGACTCATCTTTGTCATAGATCTTTTCTGTTGTTGGTTCTGTGTTTCCCCTCTGTTTAACCGCTTGTCTGCCTGTTGGATTATTTTTATTAGTGTCCTTGTGATTATATTTTCCTTTTTCCTTTTCTAGGATGTCCTTCAAAATATTCTGCAGAAACAGTTTGGGGGTCATAAATTTCTTCAGTTGTTCTTTGTCATGGACTTATTTCATTATTGAATATGAAAGATAATTTGGCCAAGTACATCAATCTGGGTCATAGATTGCCCTCTTTTAAGGCTTGAAATATTTTGCTCTGGGCTCTCCTTGATCAAGGATTTGTGTTGAGAAGTCTGCTGTGATTCTGATGGGTTTACCTTTATAGGTGATTTGTTTCTTTTCTCTAACAATTTTCAATATCGTATTGTTTTGTTGAATTTCTGGAATCTTGATTATTATATGTCTTGCTGTAATTTATTTTGGTCATGGATAATTGGGGTCCTATATGCCTCACTTATGTGTATGTCAAATTCCTTTTTCATTCTTGGGAATTTTTCTGTCATTACTTTTGTGAACAAATTTTTCATGTCTTTTACACTGTCTCCTGCTTTTTCATTCACTCCAATCACTCTTAAGTTGTTCTTCTTTGCATCATCTTGTAGCTCTTGTATTGGTATTTCATAGTCTCTAGCTATTTTTAAGTTTTCCTTTTCATGGTCGTTAACTGCAGTCCTGTCTTCTAGGTCTGAGATTCTGTCTTCGGTTTGATTCAATCTACTGCGTATAATTTCAAGAAAGTTTTTGACTTCTTGGATTTCTGTTTGTATCTGTTTCATGGGTTCCATTTCTTTCCTGAGTTGAATGGTCAAGTTTTCCATTGTTTTTCTAAGCGTCTCTGTTTTTTTAATCTGTGTCTACTGTAAATTCACTAAGCAGGTCTTTCACTATGATTGTCATCTGTTTTTTAACTTGGGTAATTATTTCTAATCTGATGTTTTCTATAGCCTCACCTACCTGTTTTTTAACTTCTGCTGTTATCATTTCTGAAAGTTTGGTTGAGTGTCTTCTCATTTCCTCTATTTCATTGTCCTCTGGATTTGTCTGGGTGGGCTGGGGGGGTCTGTGTTTGTATTTTACTTCTGTGTCTTGTCATTTTCTTTGTACATATATATTACCCCTTTAGTTTGTTTTCAGTGTTAATTTTTATATTTCATTTTTATATTTCATTTTATAGGAGGTTACTTCAAGACAGGTATCAATACTTTCGTAGGAAAAGTCTGTTCTTATGGTGTCTTCTAGATATATGTGGTTCTTGGCTCTTGTGTCTGTCTCAAGACGATGGACTATGTTAATGATTATGACCCCAGATAATCACAGTGTTGCCATACAGGAATGTACAACTGGTTATAACCAGTATGACACACTTGTTACACTAGTACATTAGCAATAGAAGTAGCATTAATTACATTCATGAAATTGACAGACTGTGATAATTATTAACTTTGTATCTTTAACCATAGGAGCAAGGTCTACACATTTATAAAGCAGAGTCCAATATAAACCAGGGATTTGTATGCCGTGAGTTTCCCGTTTGCAAAGTGGTTTTTACCCTGTGTAGGGGGGTACTATGAAGTATAGGGAAAAACAGAGAGATCAATGAAGAGAGAGCTAGTAGATGCAAGGCTGAAGGATAAAAGGAGGTTGTTTACACTTTGGGAAACTGGAGTAGATAGTACACGAAGAGTGAAGGGTGAGAATACTATATTGAACCATAGAGAATCTAGACAATATTCACTCATATGCAAAACAAAAGAAAGAAAGAGAAAAACTAAAAAGAAAAAAGAAAAAATCAGAAAAGTCAATTGAGGAAGGCAAGGGAGATAAAAGGGAGCAGAGGGAAGGGGAGATAATAACAAGGCAGGAGTTAATAAAAGTAAACACCTAAACAATAACAAAAAAGAACAGGTAAAAAAGAGAGAACACATCAGACAGGTAACTGAATGAATAAGAGAAAGAAAAGAGAAAAAGAAAAACAAGACAAAACAAAAATATATATATATGGTGATATATACATATACTTATAGTAAGATTTCCCTGATCTCCACCATTCTGTGGTGCTGCCCAAGTCGAGGCCTGATTCTGTGCTTGTTAGCACCACTGAGCCTGCAGTAGTTAGTGCTCAGTACTGTGCTGATCATGGCCTCCAGGTGTGGAGTCTAGGGCAGAGTTTTCACCCTGTAGTTTTCTGGGAGTCCCTTGGTACCCCACCCATGTCTCCTTACCCTTTATGTCTCCAAAACTTTCCTTAGTGGTATGGGTATGGTTGGCTCTACTTGGTACTGATGACTTGGAAAAGTGAAGAAGAAAAAGAAAAAAAGAAAGAGAGAGAGAGACAGAGCCGGCAGAGTCTTCTGTCCCAGATTTTTCCCATGTTACTGGAATTTGACCTTGTCGGTGTGTGGGCTGAGCTGGTGATCCCTGATGTCATCTATGGGTGGAGCAGAGCCCGCATGGGTTGGCAGCCCAAGAGTGCACAGACCTGAGCAGCAGGGTTGGTCCAGCAACCCCTGATGTTGTCTCAAGTCTAGCATTTTTATTATTATTTTTTTTAAGTCTAGCATTTTTAAATGGAGCCTAACTTAGGAAACTCACAGGAAAAAGAAAAATCACTCAAACAATGACTACAGAGAAAAGCTTACAAAACACATTTCTTAACTAATAAACATCTATCTCACTTGTGTTGAAAATGAGCATTTGGGCTGGGGATTTAGCTCAGCGGTTAAAGTGCTTTGCCTTGCAACCACAAGGACCTGAGTTCGATCCCCAGCACCAAAAAAAAAAGAAAAGAAAAGAAAAAGAAAATGAGCATTTATGGGAATTGAGATGTGACTGGGAAATGAAACTGAAAGTCTATTTTTAGTATTGGATTCTGGATTGAGCAACAGAAGACAACTATATGGCAAAAAGAAGTGTTTTACTCACATCGTATATTGGTAAAACATTACTGAGATCTCACCACGCACAGGTAATGTGTTCTCCTGTGAAGAAACCTGTTTTCTCAGACACAAGCTCTATCACTTGTGGACTTGTAGCATAGCAATAAAGATGGGATAAATTCTAAAACAGGACTTAGCACACATGTGCAAAATTATTTGAAGCCACCTCTCTTATCTCCATACAAGTTGTTGTCTCACTAATAAATTCTCTTTTGCAAAACACATTATTACAGTGTTGGGGCAAAATGGACCTGGCTCAGTTACATTAGTGCAATGAAATTGGTAAGATGAAAACAGAGTTTAGAGTGACTCAAGATCTGGTACTTAATAACAATGGCAAGAAGATCTGACTCTACCTTCCATGTAACCTCATTACTTGAAGGGAACAAATGACAATAGCTACTTGAACTGGACAAATCAGTCAAAATAGTCATATACTTGTTACATAGTAGGATAATGCCACCTAATAAATTACTCAGGAATTTATCTTTTCTGAAGTAAGCAGGTATAAGTATGATCAGAGAGCTGAAGCATGAAATTTCAAGCTTCATCTTAGAAAGACAGATCTTTCTATGTCCTCCGACAAGTAAAGACCTACTAACTGCAGTCAGTACTACTCTGAAAAGTAGAGAGAGAAGCCCATGGAAAGCAGGAACTGATGCCTCTGTGTTGTTCCTTGAATTATCTGGACTTATTTCCTCTTTTATTTCTTGGCTTCTATTTTAGCACACACTAGATTTCAGAAGAGTCTAACATATTTCCATAGAAGAGACATCTTCTTAGCCCAATTTTGGTCCTACTTGATGGTAAGTGTTACTGGACAGGATCCGAGGAGGTTCCTGAAGCTGAGCTAGGGAATTTAACCCATCTTTCTTAGAGAATAATTTAGGTTTGCTAACTCCTGTCATAGAAAAACAATTTTCAGAACACAACAATAAAAGGCATTGGGAGGGTTTTATTAGGCAATAATTAAAAGGTACAAAGTGTAGCTACACTTGTTGCAAATAGGGAGGGGTGGGTGAATGGAAGGGAGGTGAGGGGAAGAGCGGGGGAAGAGGGGGGAAAACCAAGATGTATCATGTACAGGTACAAAATAACCATGTTGATTATGAACATTATGTATACAATGTACCAATACATGTTCTTGGTAAAAATAATAAAAAAAATTAAAACCTAAAAAAAAAAAAGTACAAACTCAAAAAAATAGAGCATGAGCCCTGGAGAGAGAGGTGTATTATTTCCTGGAACTGGGAAAATGCATGCTTCTTTTGAGGGGGTGGAAACCCTGGGAAAAGTGGCCCACCTCCCAAAGTATACTGCCCCATAATACAGGTATGAGTTCAGTTTTTTCTTGTTGTTTTGTGGTTTAGATGGATGGTTTAAGCATTTTTTGGATTCTCTCAACCTGTTTCTTTATTTTAGGATCAGGTTCCTGAAGGTATGAACTCATAAAAGACTTAACCATTTAGTGCCTTCGTAATCCAATCACCTCTTCAGAAGTCACTTTATCCAGTTAAGCTGACCGTTGGGGTTAACTAGAACATCATCTAAATGTTCACCAAAGGGTGAACTGAGTAGAAAAGACTTTAATAAACAAGTGAATAAGATGATCAGTTCTGTGAATAGCAGTCAGCTTCCCTAATCAATCCTGTCATTGCCCAGTGGGCTCATGGACAAAGTATTCATAGTTTCAGGGACAGAGATTTTATATGGGCAAGAGAAGTTCCACTCACCAAGGCTGACCTAGCTACAGCCTGTCCTGACTGCCTACTCTACCAGCAGCACAAATCAACACTGAGCCCCCAATTTGGCACTATTCTCCTGGGTGAACAGGCAGAAACCTGTGGCAGGTTGATTACATTAGATCATTTCCATCATGGAAGGGGCAGAATTTTATCCTTACTGGAATAGACACCTATTATAGCTATGGACTTGCCTTCCCTGTAGGTAATGCTTTTGTAAAACTACCATCTGAGAACTTAAATAATGCATTATCCACTGTCATAGTATTCTACATAGCATTGCTTCTAACAAAGGAAACCACTGCATAGTCAAAGACCCACAGCAGTGAGCTCTGCTCATGGAATTCATGGGTGTTACCATGTTCCCCAACATCCTAAAGTATCTATCTGACTTGATAGTATGGTTGAAAAGCCTTTTGAACTGTAGCTACAATGGCAATACCTTGCAGGACTAAGACAAGGGTGTGTATACTCTGAATCAAGGGTGTGTATGCGCTGAATCAACTTGCAATATATATTACTACTTCTGCCATAGTCGGGACTGTTGAGTCTGGGAATCAAGAGATGGAAGTTGAAAAGTTATGGATATTACCTCTAATGACCCACTAGCAAAATTTTTGGCTCCTTTTTCCCTTGACCTTATAGTCTGCTGACCTAGAAGTCAATTCTAGAGTGAGTAATATTTCTATCAGAAGACACAACAATGATTTTATTGAACTGAAAGTTAAGAATTCCCACTGGCCACCTTTCCCTCCTTATGCCTCTGAGACAATAATCTAAAAGGGGAGTTATGGTGTTGGTGGAGGTGATTGATCCAGAGTACCAAGGGGAAAAGGGACTACTATTCCACAATGGGGTTAAGAAAAAGTATGTCTGGGATTCAGGGGGCCTTTAGGGCATCTCCTAGTATTAACATGCCCCGTTATTAAGATCAACGGGAAACTAGAACAGTGCAATTCATGCAGGATGAAAATGGCCCGGACTCCTCAAAAATAAAAGTATAGGTCCCACCTCCATGTAAAGAACTAAGACCCACTGAGGTGCTTACTGAAAGAACATAGAATGGGTAGTAAAAGAAAATAGTTATAGGCTGAGGATTTATCTCAGTGGTTAGAGTGCTTGCCTAGCAAGCACAAGGCCCTGAGTTTGATCCCCAGCACAAAAAAATAAGAAGAATGTAGTTATAAATACCAGCTAGGATCCCATGATTCATCATAGAAATAAGATTGTAATTGTCATGACTATTTATTTTTGTTCCTATATTGTTAAGAAATATAGTTGGGCCTATACACATACACACACACACACACACACACACACACACACACACACACATATCTTTTTCCCTTTTTCTTTTTTATTAGTACATGTCCATAGTACAGCATGACGACATTCATTTTGGGGAGTTGATACACGCACATAACACACCTTAATACTTTTTTATTCTCTTCCCTTTCCCTCCCAATCCTCTCCCTCCCTCCATCTCTTTGTTTTATTTCCTTGTATTTTTGTATAAGATAATATAAGATTGATTAATTTAACACCGATACTGATACATAAGTGTTGTTAAGTCTACATCAAATATTTAATTATGGGATATCAGAAGTGTAAGCATCAACCAAAAGGGGAAAAGTGCCTTGTATTCTGATAAGAAATTAGAGTTTTAGATTTTATACAGGATAGTTGTATCAAATTAGGCAGAATTATGAGCTTTGTGTGAAGATTAAGTATGATTTAAGAATGTACTTTGGGTTTCAGGCTGGTCAACTTGTTTTGATTGAGAGGTGCCCAGGAGATCAGTAAAGTTCACTTCTGGGTATGTCTGTAGTGGTGTTTAGAGAGATGACTGATGTGAAGTCAGAAAACAGAAAGGAAGGTCCACCTGTGGGTAGCACTATCCAATAGGCTTTCAGCCCAGATGAAATGAGAAGAAGGAGAAGAAAGTCAGCATAGGACTGAAAGCTTCATTCTGCTTGAGTGGATATGCACTTTGCTGATTTCATTCCCTGTAGATATCAGACTCTAGCTTCTTCACACTTTCTTTTTTTTTTTTTTTTTTTTTTTTAGCCTTTCAATGGAGACTCACACTGCTGACTATTCAGAGAGTTTCCAGGTATTCAGGCCTTGGACTGAAGCTGCATTATTGTTCCTTTCTATTCTTAGGTTTCCAGCTTCTTGAATTGAAGAGTGACTTGATCCTCTCTATCTCTTGCATAAAGATACGTGTTGGCTGTCCTCTGATCTGGTAAGCCAGTCCCTTTTTTCATCTGGAGAACCCTAACCAATACACCCAGCAAAGCACAAAGTGTGTGGGATGGGGGTGTGGCTTCATGGTAGAAAGCTTGCCTAGGAGGTCCAATTATTGTCTAATTCAGTGTCTAAATTGTTATTGATATTGTTTGGATCTTAAATGTCCCCAAAAAGTTCAGATGTTGGATATTCAACCTCCATTTAGTTACATTTTAGCAAGTGTTGGAACTTTTTTCCTCTTCTTTTGTTATGTTTTTGTTTTTGGACTGATACAGAGTCTTTCTATGTAGCCCAGACTGGCCTTGAACTCATGGCCATCCTCCTGCCTCAATCTCCCAAGTGCTGGGATTACAGGGGTAAACCCATGCCCAGCAGGTGTTGGAACTTTTAAAAGGTGGAACTCAGTGGGTGAAAATAAAGTCATTGGGGGTATGCCCTTGAAGCGGATATTCAGACTTTCTTCCCTGGCCACTTTCTCTCTTTGTTTCTTGGTCACATGAGGTGAGTTTGGAGGATTAGGCCCACATGGGTGCCACTAAGTTCTACCTCTTTCTCCTCTTGCAGCAGCAGTATGAGACATTTCTGTTCTCACTTGAGACATGATTGCAATGGCTACAGAGCTCTTTGCCAGAAAGCAGGGAGAATTTTGAGGTTTCCCTGGGCAGTGAGGCTGTGAAGGCATTGTAATCCTATTGCCTCAAATTATTCTGTCCTCCAAAACTTCCAAGACCACAATGACAGGGGCAACCTTTCTGAAATGGGGCCATCTTTCCCATTGTCCTGATGCATAGCACTTGGTCTTTATTCATGCTAATCTCTTTAGCAAGTAGTTGCTGGGCTACACACCATCACACATTTTGCTTTACACTCTTTCTTTAGGCAAGCCGTACATTTCCCAATATTTTTGCTCTGCTTCTCCTTGCTCACAGATCACACTGTAGCCAAAAGCAGTCATGCAGCATCCTGAATGTTTACCTATTAGATATTTTTTATGCAAAATAGTCTACTGTTAAGCTCCATCTTCCATAATGCCCCAGGGAATGAACCCAGCCCATTGTTATTTCATAAAAATAATGGTCCTTTCTCCAATTACCAACATGATATTCTTCATTTCTATTTGAGATCTTGTTAGCATGTCTTTTACTGTTTATATTTCTATCAGCATTCTGGTCACAACCACTTATCCAATATCCAATCTCTAAGAAGTTCTACTTCTTCTCTTTCTCTTTATTTTTTGAGTCCTTATCAGAATAACCCATAATGCTCCATGTGAACAATTACAGGATTTTCTAGCCTCCTCTTCCAAAGTCTTCCAATCTCTCCCCATTTCTCAAGTCCAAATCTACTTTCACATTTCTAGATATCATTATAATAACCACCCAACTTCTCAGGACCAATTTCCCGTCTTGATCAAATTTGCATTGTTACCACGAAATATCTGAGGCTGGGTAATCTATAGGGAAACTTTTTGGCTTATAATTCTGGTGGCTGGAGACCCAAAGGGCATGGCATTAGCATCCTACTGAATGACCTCCTGGCTGTGTCACAATGTGGTGATGGTGTGAAAGGCAAAGAGCCTTATTCAAAGAGGACCAACCACACTGGATAAATTCACTTTAGAATAGCCATCTATTAATGTATTAACCTAGTCCCACAAGAGCAAAAACTACATGGAGATGACATTAATCTATTCATTAAATTGATGCCCCCAAAACCTCATTGCCTCCCATATGCCTCACATCTTAAAGGTTCCCCCCTGCCCCAACACCACTGCACTGGGAGCCACGGTTTTGTCACATGAACCCCAAGGAACTACTTAAACCACATTTAAACTATAGCATCATACAAGATAGTATATATATAAATATTATTCTTGCGTGCATACAAAACATTCTCCAAGACAAACTGATTATATGACAGGATACAAAACAAGGCTTACTAAATTTAAGAAAATATAGATTATATCAAATATCTTTTATGTCCATAATAGTATAAAAGTACACATAAATCAACAACAAAAAGAATCTTGAAAAAATAATAAATACATGGAAATTAAACATAATGCTCCAGAAAAATCAAAGGGTCAAAAACAAATTAAATGGAAAATTGAAAAACTACTTTGAGATAAACCTAAAATTGAAACACAATGCACCAAAAGTTATGGGATACAGCTAAGACAAATAGTGTTGCAAAAGAAAATGGGAAATAGAACTATTGGAAGTTCTTGATGTTAAATAAAAAAACCCAAAAAGGTAAATTGGATGCATCAATAACTTACTTTGCTCAAGTATTTATCCCTAAAAGACCAGTAATAAAGTGGAAAAAAGGCAATGCACACAAGGTTAATAGGGTCCCAACATAAGGTCTTCATTACAAACAAATCAAGAGTAGATGCTTCTAGATGGGGGGGGTCAACAGATAACAGCAAATGTGTGGGAGAAATCCAAGTTTGAATGACTTAAGTCTTCTAGAATTTGAAGGAAAAAACAAATGAGGGGTAAACAAAGTCCAACTCATGAATTTATGTTTTAAATCCCGAGCAAAGGGCAGTATTGGGAAAGTATTGAGCAAGTCACAAAAATTGCAATATTGAAAGATAGACGAGAATGAATAGATTTTTGTCACAGTAAGAGTTAACATTACAAAGTACATCTGATTAGCAAAAATTTATTGATGCAGTTCAAACATAAATGTTGTTACAGCAAAAGTGTTACGGCTTGTGTTACAGGAATTGCCAGGCAAGAGACCAAAATGCCACTCAGAGAGTTAGAGATCTCAGGTTTATTTAATGTCAGTGATCCCAGAAGAGTTAGCACTCTGCGTAGATAAAAACTTTATTTTTGTTCTGAGTGTGAAATTCTGAACCCTGAGCACAGAGAGCACAGGGTTTATACACAGCACTTTCTTGCGGGTTGAGAGTTTTCTGCCCAGGTTTTCCTGTTCAAGCTCTTCTGCCAAAATTTCAAAAGTGGGACAGTTAAAAAGCCAGTAAACTAGGGAGCAGGGCTTTCTACAAGGGAACCAAGTTTGTTTATCTTATAGCACATCTGCAGGCAGGGCTTGCGGTTACAGGCAGTTGTCAACAACTTTCTTATCTAAGTGACAAGCAGTTTACAGAAGCAGAGATGCCTGTTGGTGGAATTTTCTTCTCTCGGTTGGTCTGGATCCCTTGTCAAAATGGTTATCCTATCTTCCATAAAATTACCTAAAACTGTTACCATTTTTCAATAAAATATAACTTCACATTATGGATAATACTAGTGACACTGTTTAAACTTTTATACTTCTGAAATCCAGAGGTTTAGAAGCTCATGTAGATAGAAGACAAAGATACACAGAAAGAGAGACACACAGGTAAGTGGATAGAGCAAGGGAAATTTTATGGATTTAAGAAAAGATTTTTCGAGACTGAACAAAAACATACATGAAATTTTTTCTGCACAAAAACATAACTTAATTACTACTGTCCAATTTCTGAATTGAGTCTGTATGTCAGCTCAGTTGGTTTTCACAAGTTATGCACTATCCTAAATGTGAAAAGATATGATTTTCTATAATTGTATTTCCTGAAATTACCCATGAAAAAGTTTTAGGCCACATTTTTCTCAAATTTGTTTAATCTTCTTTCATTAAAACACTATAAATAACCATGGCAAATGGTCAGCTTGGGTGCATTATTAGAATGCAAAATGATGCAACAAGATACATTGAGTTGTAATTTTTCATAAATTTTAATAAATTTTAATAAAAATCTAAAAAAAGATACATTGAGTTTTGGGGTACTCTAATAAAAATCTCTTCAAATGTCCAAAGGTGGCAAGGGGATTTAGCTCAAGTAGCAGAGCACTTGCCTAGCAAGCACAAGGCCCTGAGTTCAACCCCAACACCCCCCCAAAAAAAAGTTCAAAAGTGGGATGAAAACATTACATGTGGAAGGAAGATTCATACATTGACCTCTCAAAAACAGTACTTACAAACATGCAATAAATTGCTGATAATTCAAAAGAGGAGATAAGCACATTTTTATTGAGCAAAAAGTACTTATAGACATGCAATAAATTGCTAACAATTCAAAGGAAAAAATAAGCACATACCTCTTAAAATTTCTTTTTTACCACAAATTGCAGACCACTGAAATTTATGTGAATTAAACTGTCCTATAAGACAAGGAATGGATAATTTTGAGACTAGTTCTTTACTTATCGATAGTCATATTACATTTGTAAGGACAAAAAGGAGAAGAAGCAGGGGTATGAGCTCGAAAGGACAGGTTTATTTCAGAACAAATCTGAGAGAGACCACTCTGGCACTAGACACCAGAACAGTAACTCTTAGGCTACAAGGTCTTTAAAAGGGTCCTAGGAATAAAAGGGGAAGGGAGCTGTGGACAGGAAGATGAGAAAAACCTCAATGGGACTTTCAGGGGAAGAGTTCAGTACAAAGGAGTTGTGGCCATCCACTCAGGACCAGGCTGGAGGACATACAAGGAGTTGCATGTTGTTTGTCAAGAGCAAGGCTGAACGATGATTGGGAATTTTAGGGTGTAGCTGGACTTACGCTGTGATTACTGGACCTTATCGACTGATGACCATACATCTACAGCAGGTGTAAAAGCATAGCAGGGGGAAGGGATTTACAGTGGTCTCTGCTTAGAACAGGATGGTGATGTTCAGATTCCTCCTACCTTCCCTTCATATCATGGTGAAATGACATCCTAATTTGGCTCTAATTCAGCCCAAGAGAAGTGGGAAACGAGAAGGGTTAATTAGAAACAAAAGCCCACTTTATTTTTTTCTCTCTCATTCCAAACTCGAGCACAGCGAGTTTGAGGTCAGGCTAGCCTTATGACCCCATTTATGAGTTTTTGTTTATCATAACCTAAACATCTGCAAGATTGCAGGAAGAATGTTACACTCCCCTGCCTCCTCCTTACCCTCGGACACTCCCTTACCTGCCAGCACCCAGGCCCTGACCCTTGCCCTCTTCACTCTGAAGTGGAAGTCCGAGCCGGCCCACAGGCCGACCCAGCCCGCCTCACCCGGTCGTGAGAATAGAGAAACCACTAGGTCACAGAAGCCAATTTGAGTCCGTTTATTAGCCAGCAATCCAGAGGGCACTCAAGTGCAAAAAAAAGGCTCTCGATACCGAGCCTTTGTCTGCTCATCCCTTATATACAGTTTGCATACATCACCTTTTGAATTCCAAAGATTTTTTTGAGATTACAGACTCAAAATGGGTTTTTTTGGTACCAGGCACCTGGGCAGGGCCTGTAAAAGGGAACTGAGTAATATGGGGTCCGGGGTTTGTCTGAGTGAGGAGACTATCTATTATGCTGACAGTGAAGGGGCAAAGGTCAGGGTCTGTGTGTTGATAAGGAAGAGGAGTGATTCGGGGTAAGGAGGAGACAGGGGAGCTCAATATTTGCCTGCTATCCACAAATGTCCAGGGGAGTGACGGATACAAATGCCTAGAAGGGGCCATAAAACTGAGTTTAGGAGAATAGTACAGATGCCCTCTATTTCTGTTTAACTCTTTCCGTCTCCACTTCTCCTAGTTTGAGCTTGAGCT
Source organism: Hystrix cristata (assembly GCA_004026905.1). Taxonomy (NCBI): domain Eukaryota; kingdom Metazoa; phylum Chordata; class Mammalia; order Rodentia; family Hystricidae; genus Hystrix; species Hystrix cristata. The sequence continues at coordinate 3,466 of PVJO010018837.1, read as the reverse complement.
AAATTAGAATGCCATTTCAACTCCTCTACCTATCTACAGCAGGTGGATCCCTGGAAATCCTACCAAGTCCTTCATTTACACAATTCCCCTTTTTTCCTCATCCTGGTGCCTAGTATCATAGAATCCACTTTGAGTCTGTAACTTCACATCATCCTAAACTTAGACAGTGGAATGTGAATGAGATAAGCTAAAATGATGGCCAACACCTGGTATAAACACTTGCTTGTTATAATGATCAAAAGGATTCCAGTTGTGAAATGTAACCACCTTTTCCCACTGTATAAAAGCTCTGATGAACCTGCAGAAAGAGGTCGAGAGCTTTTTGCACCTGAGCACCCTCTCAATCGGCAGCTAATAAATGATACTCAATTGGACTTAATTTGGCTTTTTGTATTTGTGTGGCATCTTTCTCTCATGACCAAGTGAGGCAGGACTGGGATGGCCAGTGAGCCAGCTCAGACATCCACTTCAATGGGACACCACCATTCAAAAAATCCCTGGTATATATTAGACACTCAAACCTCTTTTCTAACTTAAAAAATGACCACTATCTGACTTTTTTTATTATTATCATATCCATCTTGCATTAAAATTTAAAATTTCTGTAACTTAAATACAAAGAATGTTATAATAAAAAATTTTTCATGTAGTGGTGTTTGTGTATGATCAAAAAAACTACATCATACTGTAAGAGTAGTGCTACCTTTTACATATCTTATTGATACATTTTGATGATTTTTTTCTACCATAATTATCATGTGACAATAAAATGATTTAAAAAAAAAGAATAAAGGATGTGGTGCAAGATTGCTGCTAAATAAGATCTTCAATCAATTTTTCCCCACTGACAAACCAAGTTGAACAGCTATGTATGCAACAAACTACAAACACAAGACATAAGGACATCAGGTAAAGTACAGTAAGGCCTATTTTTGTGTAACAAAGCAAAAATACACATTGAAGAAGGTAGGAAGTAAGGGCTTGACTACAACTTCCCTCCCCCAACTCCAAGCAGCCCAGCGTGGAAAAGAGTGCCTCTACCTGGGGGGAGGCAGAGAAAAATCCAGGCCTTAGAAATGAAACCCAGTACCAGGCCTGCCATTGCAAGAACAAAACAAAACAAAACAAAACAAAACAAAAAAAACAGTATTGGGAAAAACTCCATGATCTCTATCAACAGGCCAATATACACAGACTGAGTTACAAGACTGAGCTGTGTTAAGCCAGTAGGTAAAGAAACTAGCTTCATCAACACTTCCCCAACATTAGGTGGCACAGAAGGAAGCAAAACTCTATGCACAGAGGACCAGGGCACAAAATCTAGCACAGAGCATTCCCTCAGAGGCCAGTGTGAAGTCCATTATGGTGAGACCAAGCACCCAGGAAAAACTAAAGGCCCTAAACCTAGGCCAGAACTTATAGATGGAGACTTCAGTTAGGCTCCAGGCATTAGGTGCAGACATGTGTGCCTGCAGGACAGATAAGATTTTGCTGCATCACTTCCATCTTTGGCGTGGCCTTGGGAAATACCTGAGGCTCTGTTGACACCCCCCACCCCCCGCAGCTGCTAGACTCAGTTGCTTCCCAGCCGAACAGTAGCCTTAGGACAATGGGCTATCTCTACAACTAATTCCCCAACATCAGGTACTGTGGGGGCTTGGTAGAAGTGTGAATGGTCAAACTGGGGGACAAAAGGACACAGGCAAAAGTGCATAAATAATCAAACTGTGGGGCAAAAGCACACAGGCTGTGTGAGAATCAAACAGCTAAACAACAAGAAATTTAGATTAGGGAAGCATATTGTGTCTGGTCATTTGTCTCCTTTCCACTTTCCCAAAGAAACACTGCTTACCCTTGAGAAAGCTCCTTAGCCAGATTGCATTCTCCTGTTTTTTTCTCTTACACTAATATTCTAAATAAAAGCTAAAGAATTCTCAGCTTCAGGGCTTTTTTCTCCTGGGAGTCTCCCCAATGCTGGGCACTCCTGGGTGAAAATAGACCCTCTAGGCCTCTTGGTGACAGAATGAAGTCTCATCCTGCCACCAAGTAATCTTTTTCATCTTTTATGCTACCTGTGGCTGTACACCACAACAGGGTAGCACAGGTATCATCAGGCTATATGGAGCTCTAGAACAACCCTGGAGCCAGGAAAAAATCTGTGCCCCAGTGAATAGGGCTGTTTTAGCCCACATTACTTCCGTCAGTACCATAGACCTTGGGTCTCATGTACCCCTGAGACTTTGCTTGTCCTTGCAGCTATGAGACTCATGGAGAACTCATTGTAGAATTAACCCAGTGGCCAAAGTTCTGTTTTCACCAACAGTTCTTCAACCTTAGACAGTATAGTATGGAGTAAGACCTCATTCACTGGGGGTCAGACAGGATAGTAAGTATATCACTTTACCCTGGAAATATTGCTGGGCCAGAGAAACCAAACACTGGGCAGATCTTAATGGTCTCCTAGTGCCAGGCTTTCCAGTGTAAAGAGTCTCTGGAACACCTTCAGTGCTGGGGAAGATGCACAGCTTCAGTCTGTTGGACTTCTATTCTAATTAGCATCATCTATAGTTGATTGCAATGGTCTTGGGTCATGAGTTTAACTCAACAATGGGCAGTTCATGGAACAATGGGCCTTGTCTTAGACAAGTGTTTTGCTGCTGTCTGTGATGTGTAGGTTTAGGGTTTGACACAGTTTGGTGACTTAAGTGGCCACAGGTCTGAGATAGGAGCCTAGTACTGGTCTATCCACAGTAACTCTGCTCAAAGCCAGGCAGAATCATACAGCATTTGTTTACAGGCCAGTAACTATAGATGAGACATCTGGGCCTACACTGGTTTCAGGCAAAGGCTTGTGAAATCAGCCTCAAGGTACTCTTCTTTTTTTTTTTTTTTTCCTGACCAGTACCACAACAGACTATTTGGAAAAACCTGGGCTTAGAATCCCCTTCCAAGCACAAGGCCCTGAGTTCAATCCCCAGCACCAAAAAAAAAAAAAAAAAAAAAATTCCCTTCCATATGAAAACAGCAATATCCAAAAACGGCAACAACAATCCAACAACAGATTCTGGCAAATCTCCACCTGGCCACTACTTCCTACTAAAATAGTGGAAATGTCTACAGGTTCAGAGAAAATAAGCAATCTACTTAGAATTCCTGGAAGGAAAGGCACAAACAAAGCCAGATAAGGAAAATAAATACCTGATCTTTCAATGACCAAATAATGTCACATGCCAACAAACATCTAGAAACTTTCAGGAATCCATGATATCACCTGGTAATCAAAATAAGATGCTAGAATTGATTAGACTCTAATCAGTATTTGTGAACTCCTGGAGAATTTAAAACAGGTGTTTTAAGGAAACTCAATGAGCCCAAAGAAAACTAACAGATATGTTTCAGTACTGTAACAGAACTAAACTAAGACAAAGAATTCAAAAGAATCAGAAATTCTTAAGCTAAAAATACA